>CABEEJ010000281.1:84279-94373 GCA_901482245.1 Timema douglasi
TTTCAATTAAACCTGGACACGAGAATCTAATTCGGGACCTTTGGCTTAGCATACCAACGCTATACCATTGTGATATCTCTGGATTTGACCCGTGTTCAAGGTCATTCTTCACTTATAGTGTAAGGCTGATTCTGTGATGGACGTGTGAAATCTTACATTTTAAGCTGACAAAGTTTCTCAAATTGTGGTCCGTGGCAGTCCACATAGAATTAAGGTTTCACACAATCATATGTGCTTTCTGAAATAGTCTAGTATAGTCTTCTAAAATAAGTAATCGGTAATCAAACCTCAAATTATCTTCATGTAAGGATTTCCCAGATATTTTTACGTCGCTTTTCGAAAGTTATTCAAGATTAAACAGTTCTTTATTTAATCAAAATCAAAACATCTTGAAGACAAAAATAATAGTTTTTGGGTTATGGGGCACATAAAACATAAATATTTATCATAATCTCGAGGTAGAGATTTTTCACAACTACAATTTTTTTTTAATCAAAAAAGTACAATATTGACAAGTTAAAGGCCGGTTCACACTGAAAGCTAAGCTAATATTTGCTCTGCTAACTATTTAGAAAAATAGCGGACCATATATTTAAATGTGTTTTCTTACACAGACAGCTAAGCTAAGCTATTCCTTGCTAGGACGTGCTATTATTATATTTTTTTCGATTGTCGGTCGGGCAATTTTTACGGCTTCCATCTTGAGCCATCTTACGTTGCGCATGTGTATAACGCAACTTGGCCTACGTGTTTTAGTTTTTAAATGTATCCTTGCCCACTTCCAAGTCCCTAGATGATGAAATTCACCAAAAAATTCCCGTTATAGGTTTAATTAGGGGGCCCAGATCCATATCCTACAGTTTACTCTTCTTATAAAACATCTGCTAATAGCAGTAGCTCCTCTTCCTCAGTTCTATCATCCGAGATAAAAACAATACCTTTAGGAGAGTGCCATAACTTAACCTCACTGCAGCAGACCATAAAGAAACCACAGTAAATTCAGTAAAGAAAAGAGAAACCATAGCTTATCTTAGCGTTCTGTATGAACCAGCCTTAGCTCCACTAAGTAAAATTACCTTGGCCCACAATAACAGTATAGTTCTCATAGTAAGTGCCGACATTCATTAAACTTTTACTAAATTACAAAATTGACAGATTATATGATTTGACAGCATATTTACTCTCGTTTGTAACTGTTAGATAAGGCTCTTATTATCAAAAATGAGACTGTAATATGTGTGTATAAATAAGCTGTATTTATTGCTTGGTAAACACTTTCATTAGAAAACTTCCTGCTTCGACAAGTGACAGGTAGGTATTATATTAAGTTGGGTGGTCCACATGAGAATTTAACGCTTACCGAGTGGTCCTAAAGTCTGTTCAGCGTTGGAATTGTTTTCTGAAAGGCCTTTTTTCCTAGCATAAATCTATTATATAATAGGATATTGGTAGGGAAAATGACCTTTCAGAGAGTAATTCCTACCGTGAATGGAGTATAATATATGGGGAAGGTTTGACAAACACCGGTATAAGGCGTCACTCTCACAATAGACTGGATTTTATATGAATGGGAGGTCAGAGTTCAAAACCCGGTCGGTTGTCCTGAGATTGGCTTTTCCTTAATGGTTTCCCAGTATACACGCAAATACGGGTAAGTATCCTCAAAATCTACCATTTTTATTTCCTACCCCGTCATCGTAATAAACATATTATATACTTATAACCCGAGTGGGGATAAAGGGCCGAAACAGAAGATGTTGAGTTAAGGGGACCGCCTTGGTCAGCGAGAAAGTATCAATCGCATTCAGGTCACAAGGCTTCAAATACAGTGAATTTTCTGGAACTTCTTCTTCTCTATTCTGTCTAAACTTAAACTCCCTTTTGCCCTTCACCTATGACCCTTTGTCGTGTCAATAAAAAAAATAGAGGAAAGAAATCAAATAAACTTCTTATCTCTAAGGTAAAGAGGAAAGCAAGATGCAAGTTTTCAAATATCTTAAAATGGTATGTTGTGAGTTTATAGAACCACTACTGTATTTTTTAGAGGAAGACTAAATATATAGCCTTTTTTCATCAAATCTGGCCTCATAGCTCCACAAATATGATTAATTATTATTATTATTATTATTATTATTATCACCACGTCTTACTACCCGTTCGGGTTATACGCACTTAGGCTAATGTGTAATGGTAGGGTGATGGGGAAATGAAATGGAGGACCTACAGTTTAACGTGGGATCCGAACCACGGTGGTGGCCTTGCATTCCCCACATTCCCAAGATGTCTTGTCAGAGGTGAAGGAAGGGTTTGGTGATCAGATAAATCTTTGTCGGTACCGAGGATTGAACCCCGGCCGCCAGCATAGAAGTCTGACACCTTACCCCTAGACCGCCAGGTCACCAACAAAAATATAATTAAAACTCCTTTGAAAATGCGCTAATGTCCCATTTTCACACATTTGTTTCTGTTGATAAAACTCCAACTATAGGGCTGTTAGGAGAAAAGAACCCCGTTGGCATTTTAATACTTTATTTTGGTGTGAAACATATTGAAATAATGCATCATAGAATTAAATGTTGGGATAGAGCTGAGTGTCTTGTTTGCGTGACCATTTCTAGCCTATCGAGGCGGCTCCCTTAATTGACGGTTGTTTTAGTGGTTTTGAAGCCTCATAACTGCCTTTCTGATCATAAATACATCCGTATCTAAATATTTACCTTCAAGTAGGATGTGCCCTTTTGACCATCGGGACGGATTGCTCAATTTTCTAGATGATTTTATTTAAAATGTATATGTTTATAATTTGGTGTTGGAATGGAATATCTCAGTCTTTAAAACATAAGGTTGTCATCAAGAAAATATATTCTGTTAGTAAACTCACTTTTTAAGTTTTTTTAAATTGAACTATTTTGTTTACATTTATGGTCATTTACTTTTATGTAACATTATTACAAACAATGATTATTATTATTAGCGTATAACCCGAACGGGTAGTAAGATGCGGTGCTAAATAATAATAATAATCCATAGTATTGCAGGCGTCAGACTAATTCTTATACGGTAAAATAATGAAAATTGGCGAAGCATAATAATAATAATAATAATAATAATAATAATGATTATTATTATTATTATTATGCTTCGCCAATTTTCATTATTTTACCGTATAAGAATTAGTCTTACGCCTGCAATACTATGGATATGTAATTCTTTGTACTGTAAAGTGCATGTTATTGCCTATACAATGTATCTCACGGCGTAAAGCCATACAGAATTGAAACTAGCACACGCATTGGTGGCACGTGGTCTGTCGAACTGTAATTGGTCGACGTTTAACCAAAACTATGAAAATATAATCAAATAGATTTAATTAACTCCAAATCAAATGCGCCGTACATTTAGCACTTCCTAAAGAATGACAGAAAGCCAAAGACCTGCTTCGATAGCCTCATGGTATAAGGCATCACTATTGCAATATATTTGAATACCGAAGACGAGTGAGATCTTAGTTTGAATCCCAGTTGGGTGTACTGAGGGTGATTTTCCCGCCACACAAATGCGAGTACAATTACCCTAAATCCAACCTAGTCTCATCCTTAACACATTTGCGTAGTTGTTAAATATGTGTACAGACCAAAAGTGTAGTTACGCGATGCTAAGAAGAAGAAGAAAAAGAAAAAGTGACCGAGGGTATCCGAGTTTTTATAAAAGATTATATTGATTTCAATCAAACTCGCTATAGACAGAACATCATAAAAAAAAAGTTGCCATGCGATTTGTCAGGCAAATATTTCAAAAATTAACAAATATTTTGAAAATTGTTGTTATATCTTATCTCAATTGAATTTGGTATACACATACTACCTTCATTTGTTTTAATGTAAATTAATTTGTATATGATGATCATATTGTCTGCAAAGAATAATCTGTTTTAATAAAAAGTTCATGTTTGTTTTTAAAATGCAAAGTACGAGTTCTTGACTAAAAGGAAACAAAAAAAAAATGGGTAATTAATACTTCAACTAACAAACAATGATTGTGTCGCACAGCAATCCAAAGTAATGGTAATGAAACTTTGATGTCCTGAAACGAACGTCTTTTTATCAACGGCCTCGAATGCTCAACTCACCACGGCAGTCTTTTGTGATGATATTATTCTGGCGCGTTTTTTTTTTTTATATCGCCATCTCCCAAGCTCTTCCAGTACCTCTCCAATTATAGCTTTGCCAGGGACATCATGTTATTTCGAGGTACTGAACCATGGAGATTTTTTTCGCTCGCCTCACATAGAAAAATCTCCAAAGAGGAAGCGTGAGTGGGGAAAGCCTATACAATATGTTATGAAGTAGCGATGGAATCATCCATGCGAGGAGCATACTCCAAAAACAAGCGTTCCTCTTTTGCAATCTCTATGAGCGTCAACCATCGCCCACGAAAAAAAAAAAAAAATGTAATTTACATTTTCGAGAGCTCAGTTCTTTCTATACTTCAACGACGACTGAGCACTTTTCGGTTGATGGTTGTGTGAAGAACGATGGCAGCGCTGTCTAGTAACAAGAGAGCGAAGCATTTTGTTATAGTTGCCGTTCTCGGTGGCTCATCGCTGTTTTGCCTCAAGAACGCTGTCGAGAGCTTACATCTAGTGTTATAAAAAGAGAAGAAAAAATGGCGTAGGTCTAGTAAATCTTTAAACATGCCTATTATTTAGTAAAATAAAAACAATCGATTGGGTAAGATACAGTTTTGCAAGATTTTCATGTTGTATCATCATGAACAGTTTTCAGACACTGACTTGAGTTGGTTTGGAACATAAGCCTCTCCACCGCCTCCTTTCCTCCCACCACCTCTCTCTTTCTCCACCTTGGCTCAGTCCTCTCCTCCACACCCCTTCTTACTTCCTTTACTCATTTGTCTCTTGGTCCTCCTCTTAAGACTCCTAATCCCCACCTCCATATCAAACAACCTGTACTTCCTTTCCTTCTCCATTCTTCTCACAAGGCCATACAACCTTAATCGTGCCTTCTCTATCCTGTCCTGAACTGGCTCTTTCTTTATTTCTCCTCTCACTCTCTCATTCCTCGTCCTGTCATATTTTGTCACACCACTGACCCTGCTTCACAGGAGTCTCGTTTCCCTCGCCTGCACTCTGCTACATTCCCTTGCACTTGTTAGGCATATCTCTGGTTCAAATCCGGCTTCTCACACTTCTGACCAATGTCTCCACTTGCCTTCCTCTCTCACTTATTTCTCTCCTGCTTCCTCCCCTCTCCTCCACTCTCAACTTTCATAAAATCGAACATTTTTATCCTGGAGATAAAAATAAGAAAAAGTATGTCACCCCCTTACGTTTATCGAAAAGCTTTTTATATTTTATCACCGCGTCTTACTCGCCTGCTCAGGTTGTACACATAATCACCCTAATGGTGTAGGGAATAGGAAGGAAGCATTTTAGAGGTAACATACCTGCATTTGTGTGGATGGATACTGTAAGACCATTCAGGATAATTCACCCTCAGTAGACACGACTGGAACTCGAAGCCCGAACTCCCCGTCATCAGAATATTGAGGTGACGCCTTAGACGAGGCGTGTCAAACTTATTCTATAATTAGGACCAAATTGAAATTACTCAGGGGGATATATTAAAAAATATGTATATGCTTGGCAGACTTGTAAAAATAATTTTAAATTCCTTTAAATTAAGGAAAGAAAAATTAAGATTACATAATACGATTTTAAGACTTCCCCTATATTTTTACTCGTGAATATGATACGTTTTATTTACAGCAACGGTGTTAGTGTTGAAGTCCGTAAGCCGTAATCTTTCGGATGCCTGTTCATTTTCATGAGAGAAAAAAATGCTTCGCTTCACATACAAAATTACCAAACATTGCACATATTTTGCGCCAATTTGGCAATTTTTTGGAATCGATTTCTAGTAAGTAAAGATTAAAATTTTGGTACACCTACTCCTACTTGCTAGATTTCTCAAAATATTGTTCAATCGCCAAATCTTAAATTGTGTATTTCTTCAACGTGGATTTAAGAAAATAAATTTTTAAAAATAACAGAAGACTAAGACCGGATTGTGTGTTGGTTCATCAAAAGGTCCACTTTGCATGCCTAACTTAGACCATTCAACCTATATACCGGTTATTTAGTTGAGATTAACTGCACCTTAATTTGCCGAGGTAGAGAGTGGGAAATTCATGGTACTGAGCCCATCCCATTTCGGTCATTATCTGTGCAACCAAACATATTTTAGGTTGAATTTCATATCAGCACATTGTGCGTAATATAATGACAGCAACGCGTGTGTGTTATAATATTCTATTTATAAAACAGCTATAATTTTATGATCTTTCATTGTTGAATATGGTCTTGTCTTTGTTCTCCTGGAGTTGGGCGCATTGTTGTGATTTAATGAAAGATCGAAGACGCATCACCACGCCAATTCTTGTTCTTTACCCTCTCGCAAATCAACTTTACCACCGTGGTTAGTTACCTCATCGAGACAACAAAGTTTTATTGTGAATCTAACGTATTCAATATTCATGATGGAGTCTTTGGGGTAAGTTGAACGAAATTCAAATCTAGCTGTATCGTTATGGTGACCATATTTTTTCTAAAAAAAGCTGGACAAAATACATATATTAAACGTGCCGTGTATAATATGTTACAAAAAAAGAAGGGAGATAGAGAAAATAGAGGAAAAATAATAGGGTGAGGGAGAAAATAAATAGTTGAAACACAAAACTATTTCATTAAACTACACCTAAAATTAGTTCCTTTGTCAATTTCAAGTAACAAAATATTAATGTAAAAAATAAAACTCATTGGTTGCTTATCACCTCAAACTATTATTTCAATTAAAATTTTCTAGTAATTTATAGTGTTACAAGCAAAACAGCTCTAGGAACAAATAATAGCTGATATCAAGAAACATTTTGAAATATGTAACAAAAAGAAAAGCAAAACATATATATATAGACAATTTTGGTAGAAATTCCTTTCATTAAGAAATTTTTTCCTACCATAATCTTTCTTTTGACAAATAGAACTTGAAAATTAAAATTTCTCAAAAAAATGAAACTCAAGGTAGAAACCTCTTACACTACTAACTCTATTAAATTCCAAATATTACTTTATCTAACCACATAAAGAAATACTTGGTTAATATCCAGTACCTATGAGTGTATTACCGCTTGTTCTGTATGACAACAAAGGGCCTTATCCCTTCAGCCCCCCTCCCCCCTTGCCAAAAAAAAACAGTGTTGTCCTACAAAAATATAGCACGCACGTTTGATAAAATAGGTTTGATTGATTGATTGATTGATTGATTGATTGATCTATTGACATTCATTTTCCCAACTTCACACTGATATATTTTTGGGCCAGTAGACGCACAACCATTTTGGTTAAATTGTCAGGAATAATGTTAAAATATTTTTTAAATCTTCCATGGCATCAGTCTGCAATCCAGCCATATCGAACAAGCGGCCACCATCTGTTGGCGAAGTTAGTGCCAACTTCCGCAGCTATAGGGTTTCACGTGTTCAACAAAACAAACCCTCCAGGCTGTTAATTTTAGTTTTCTAAACCGGACCCACTACTTCTTTATTCAAGTAGCTCCTCGATTGTTCTCAAATAACTGAGTTGACTCCGTACCAGACTCCACTGTTTCACAGAAAATTTCTGGTAGCACCCAGGATCAAACCCAGGACGTCTGGATCCGTAGCCAGGAGCTCTGACCACAAGACCACAGAGGTGGTCCTTAGTAATTAAAGTAAGTAAA
This sequence comes from Timema douglasi, assembly GCA_901482245.1. Taxonomy (NCBI): domain Eukaryota; kingdom Metazoa; phylum Arthropoda; class Insecta; order Phasmatodea; family Timematidae; genus Timema; species Timema douglasi. Next base: position 92,073 of record CABEEJ010000281.1, read on the forward strand.
GTAAGTATATCAGCCCAATCTCAATTTTAAACTGCATTTATTATGCTGCCATTGTTGTAATATCCATTATTGTACCCCAACAATGTTCAGTAAAGAGGAGATAGCTAAATTTCAGAGAGCCACCTTTAATCGTCATGTAAAAATACACACAATTTAATAAGCGTTAACAAGACGTGAATTTAAGATAATTCCCTCAAAAAACATATTACACACAATCCTAAATAAAACGGAAACCAGAAAACCACAATAGGTAGACCAACAATGGATATATATGATGATGTGTGTATTCATTTACACTAACCGAGCCTATACACACCATTAAGAAAACGAAATTCTGTCTCCCATTTTATCTCTCTCGGCAGTTGAGCAGCTTGTGCTACCAAAAAAAAATAAAAAGAGGATGAAGATGAGACTAATATCCGTTCGCTATCTTGTTGATAATGACAGTAATATCGTGGGATACCTTACAAGATGAATGTTCACAAGTTTTTCTCCTCCCCTCCAAATATCGTCTTCTCGAGCGATGCTCTTTTGTTGTCGAACAAGCGGTGCTCTACAATCTCCATGCCGGCAGCACAGGATTACAATGGGCTGTCTCCGTTATTTATAATTTTGTTTAGTTAAGCAAGTTTTTTTTTTTCCCCCTTCCGTTTTTCTTTCTCATATTTTGTGTCCCTGTTGGTCATAAGATATTTGGGATATTTTATTATTTTTTATTGGATCATAAATATGAAAATGAAACGTGACACAATTCGATGTATACATATTATATATTGTTGTGTGACATATTTAACTGTATGATTGGTTGCAATTCGTATAAGAATAATATTTCCATCACTGATGACTTGACAATGGTATTGTGACGTAAAGAATCATTTCTGTGAGTTCGGACCACTGTAAACTAAAACACGGTAGTTACTCGTATATTCAAAATATTACCAAAAAAAATATCTGATGCACGGCAGAACAAAACATAAGCCAAACTTAAAAAAGATAAATAAAATGTAATAAACTATAACACTACAAGTGAAGCACCATAATAAAACCCTGATAATTCAAAATTCTACAAGATCTACTTTCATGTATTTATACGCCAGATCATGTGTTCTACTGTTGCACATTTTGATATATGGTGTTTATTTTGACAACTGTAATATAAATGTAATGACTTTGTTGGTATTATTTACTATACATTGACATCATTTAGATTTATAATGCGTATGTTGACCGTTGACGCAACGGGCACAGTCTGGGATGTTGGTACCGATTCTGAGTAACGATTATAAGGTTTGAATCCTGGTATTCCTAATATTTGTTTTAATACTAACATAGGATTTAAAATATGGTACTTGGGTGCTCAGGTTATATAGTCTAAAAAGCACCCAGAACATGCGGATTGTTTCAAATCATAACCGCTCGCGGATTGCTTAAAATCATAGCTGCTCGCTGATTGTTTAAAATCATAGCCACTCACAGATTGTTTAAAATCATATCCACTCGCAGATTGTTTAAAATCATATCCACTCGCAGATTGTTTAAAATCATAACTACTCGCAGATTGTTTAAAATCATAACCACTCACAGATTGTTTAAAATCATAACCACTCGCAGATTGTTTAAAATCATAGGCACTCCCAGATTGTTTAAAATCATATCCACTCGCGGATTGTTTAAAATCATAGCTGCTCGTGGTTTTTTAAAATCATAGCTGCTCGCGGATTGTTTAAAATCATAGCCACTCACAGATTGTTTAAAATCATAACCACTCACAGATTGTTTAAAATCATAAACACTCGCAGATTGTTTAAAATTATAGCCATTCACAGATTGTTTAAAATCATAACCACTCACAGATTGTTTAAAATCATAAACACTCACAGATTGTTTAAAATCATAAACACTCGCAGATTGTTTAAAATTATAGCCATTCACAGATTGTTTAAAATCATATCCACTCGCAGATTGTTTAAAATCATAGCCACTCACAGATTTTTAAAAATCATAGCCACTCACAGATTGTTTAAAATCATAACCACTCGCAGATTGTTTAAAATCATAACCACTCACAGATTGTTTAAAATCATAAACACTCGAAGATTGTTTAAAATCATAACCACTCGCAGATTGTTTAAAATCATAGCCACTCACAGATTGTTTAAAATCATAGCCACTAGCAGATTGTTTAAAATCATAACCACTCGCAGATTGTTTAAAATTATAGCCACTCGCAGATTGTTTAAAATCATAAGCACTTGCAGATTGTTTAAAATCATAGCCACTCACAGATTGTTTAAAATCATA
>CABEEJ010000281.1:95703-110804 GCA_901482245.1 Timema douglasi
TGAAATACACCACCGCATCGTTTTTTTCAAACCACGGCGAGTGTATTATTTATTATAACTTATGTTACCTTTTTTTTTTTCTAGAAGGAAAATCTTACCATATAATTTTGAATTGGTCTTGCCGAATCCGAGAGCACCAAGGAGTCGGTCTTAATGTGGGATGGCAGAGGACGCAAGAAAAAACCTCTGTTTTTGCAATTTAGTACAAACATAGAATATCATTTTCTTCACATGATGACCTTAACATTTCTTGAATATCTTTCAAGGGTGTTCTGGAATTTAATGACCACTTTTTCTCTTCGTTTAAAATGTTTATCATCTAATGCCGCTATGCTCATGACAAATATTCAGGAACTGTTGATATCAACATGTGAAGAAAATTAAACTCCATGTTTGTACGGGAACAATATTTTTTTTTTATTTTGTACGAAAAAAAGGTTTGCTATTAAAACTGCAAAAACACTGACTGGCCTTTTCTCGCGTCACCTTCAATCCCAATTCAAGGGGGTTGCCTAGCTACAGTAGCCCCGTGGCTCCTTTGGCGCTGACTGAAAGCTCACAGCTGACAGCTAAAAGCTTTGAAAAGATTATTATTATTATTTAGCACCACGTCTTACTACCCATTCGGGTTATACGCTTTAAATACTAATTACGCTACTGGATTAGGAATTGGGAAGGATGAATTAGAGGAAGTGAACCCGCATTTGCGTGGAGGGGGAGTGGAAAACAATTTAGGAAAAACCACCCCCAGTTCACCCGACCGAGATTCGAACCTCGATCTCCCCGTCCTCAGCGGTTGAGCTCAACACGACTAGCGCGTTAGCCAACTACGCCACCGAGGCGGGTCTTTGAAAAGTTACCAGACAAAATTATGTATCCCTACGCCGAACCATATGATCTGCAAAAACATGTGTTTAGCAGCTGTCACTTCTGACGGTTAAAATTTAGGTATACACCTAAATGTTGACTGTCAGGAGTCAGCTGTGAGCTGTCAGTCAGCACCAAAGAAGCCGTGGGGCTACTGTAAGTAGCTGAGATATCGCCAATAAGATGTTGCGCTTTGGTTAAATATTGACAAAACCTTTAACATTACACGAGTTTGATGTTTACCGCAATGATCCAAAAACTGTTTTCTATGACCCTATACATACATAGACTTGTAAACGTAGTTTAAAAGTTGAAACTGTCCATTCTGTGAAGTCTAAAAATGCACATATTTTGTTTGATTATTAAAAACTAAATGTCCTGGAAATGAAAGGTAACTGGCATAGGAGCGTAGAAACGATACACACCATAGTGTTTCAATCCGTGTGGCCTGACAGTGATTAATAATGTCTAGCTGACCGAGGCGATCGCCTTGCGTATTCCTTTCCATCCCACCTCAGAGAGCATATTGTCAGTGTCTAGTGACATTGGGACAGAGGTATCTTAGATAAGAGACACAGGTTTTCATTACTACTAGGGAACTGGGTCGGCCAAGCTATTCACAACAGTCCACGATAAGTTTACACCTATGTCTTGAAAGTTAGCTTTGCTTGTGTATAGTTATATACCAGTAAATTACATTTAGCAAAACATCAAAAAGCACGACACATTCTTAAGGCTATAATTTAGGACTAGGACAAAGTTATTGTATATTCGGAAAACCTTTGGAGGGTGTTAAGAGGTTTTTGATAGCTTACGGCAAGAACCATCGGGGTAGGACTTATGTAGTTCTTGTCCAGGAAAATATGGGGTAGTTCATCAATATAGACGTATTTAAGGACTATTTGCTAGAATGACTGACTTGGGCTATAGCTTTCGTAGTATTTTACCAATTAACTATCTCAATCAGTTTGTGTACTCTATAATCTAGTGTAGCTGCACGGCCTAAATTGGAAGGCATGTTTGTTTTATATTGTGTGTTGTGGATTGCGAATGACAAAACGAGTGTTGCAGGTTGTTGTGCGTAGCCTGTAAACAAATAGAATAGAGGAGCTGACCACGTGACCATTATCAGCATCACTCAGATGGAAACCAGGCCAGAAGGCAAGATAAAAAGTAGTGTATCCAACCATCGTGGCTGACTAATCAACATCGCAGTCTAGAGGGTCACTCTGTCTGACTCGGGACTACATGGGCCGGGGTTTGGAAACCGCGTAGGGACCACCTAGAGTCAGACAGGCCATTGGTTATTTCTAGCAACACCTCGTTTTGTAACATGCTTCCGAGTATTCTTCATGTTTTATTATTATTATTAGCACCGCGTCTTACTACCCGTTCGGGTTATACGCACTTACGCTAATGTGTAATGGTAGGGTGATTGTGAAATGAAATGGAGGACCTACAGTTTAACGTGGAATCCGAACCACGGTGGAGGCTTGGCATTCCTCACGTTCACAAGATGTCTTGTCAGAGGTGAAGGAAGGGTTTGGTAATCAGATAAATCTGTGCCGGGACTGAGGATTGAACCCCGGCCGCCAGCACAGAAGTCTGACACCTTACCCCTAGACCGCCAGGTCACCTATTCTTCATGTTCTTTCTTCCATATATCACTATCAACATCACATTTGTACTAGAGATAGAAGCACTAATAAAAACCTTAAAAATCAAGTCTTCGTCAATCACGAGCCCACATAATCACATACACAATCCCCTCCCCCTATCATCGGTCATGTAACACCCAGACAGATCCTAGGCCCACGGTATAGTTGTAGAGAGTGGGGGATCGGGGGTTACGCTACAATAAATCCATCACCACGAGTGTGAATATTTTAAACGCTCCTAGCGGGAACTTCTACACTATGAAGAGTTATTTTGATAGATTTGCATGTAGATAATTGTAATGAAGGGATGGATAGCGACAATATGTTAACATTTTAATTTTGATAATTATTCTGAGAAATTATTTATTTATCCACAGAAATTTTAAATTTTCCTCTTTAAGAAGCTTTTTTTTTTAACATGCGTACCAGTTCTAATTTTTTCAGGGGATCTCTGGTTTAATTATATATATATTCTATTTATGAGAATATATATATTATGTAGAGTGACTTAAATATATCTAATATATTATAAAAAGTATGTATATTTCATATTCTCTAATCAACTTATCTGTAACAGCACATATAATATTGATATTCATATTACTAGAGAGTGTTTATGATAGGTTTTTACTTGGATGACAGTTCAAAAATCATATGTTTAGGTTTTGGGTTGCCAACACTTGTAAAAGATCATTGTTTTGTTATAAATGTTAAGTTTTTTAATTACCTGTTATGTTTTACATTTTGTTAAGATTCGGATTTACGGGCTCCACTGTTGGATCACAATTATTATTATTATTATTATTATTATTATTATTATTATGATTAGCACCGCGTCTTACTACCCATTCGGGTTATACGCAGGGATCACAATTGAAGAGATTACCGTTTAATTAGCTGATAATTGCCCCGTGGTCGAGCACTAATTAAATCGGTACGGTATTTTGACGATATAGTTGGTATTTATAGCCCCGTGATCGAGCGCCAATTTTTACGACACGGAATTATTACGCCCAGCGATTGGGAGCCAATGAAGCGGTACTGTATTTTGATGATATAATTGGTATTTATAGCCCCGTGATCGAGCGTCAATTGAAGAGTTCTTGAATAATAACACTATTGTAAAGTTTGATACTATTTATTTATTCAATAATCACTATTTGTAATGGTCGGAAAACTGATCATGTCACGTAGCGTAACAATTTAGAGAGGCGGCTGATAACATGATCGTATTAATCGCGGACAGGAGTTGCAGTCCTAGTATCAAGGACTGGGCTCCTAGTGCCCTTTCGTTGCACCATCTTTCGTATATATCTATTGCTCATGGAAGCTTCTAGAATCTTGTGTTTAGAAAAAATATTATACAATATAAAAAAACATCTGGATAGAAGTAGAATGTTTGAGAACAGGAAACTGACTCAAATTACCTTTTAAAAATGCATATCGATCTTTCTAGAAGAGGAGGTTATTATATTAAAAGACTTTTAAATTGTCATCTTGACCCTACTGGTGCACTCTGACGTCATTTACAGTGGTTTTTTGAGCTCGACTGCAGAGTACGGGGAGATCGAGGTTCGAATCTCGGTCGGGTGAACTGGGGGTGGTTTTTCCTAAATTGTTTTCCACTCTCCCTCCACGCAAATGCGGGTTCACTTCCTCTAATATAACCTTTCCAATTCCTAATCCATTAGAGTAATTAGTACTTAAAGCGTATAACCCGAACGGTTTAGTAAGACGCGGTGCTAATAATAATAATATTTTAAAGACTTTTAAATTGTCATCTTGACCCTACTGATGCACTCTGACGTCATTTACAGTGGCTTTTGTGCCTTCTTAGAAGAAGTGCTTTAAGCACCACGCAATGGATTGTATTATTTAAATTAAATTAAATACGTTTATAAAATTAGGACGAGATTATTGTCAATGCTCTCACATATTCTTTAGGGGCAAATCAGGTACATTACAATTTAAAATAAAGTAAACTTAAGTTTTCTCATACTATTTCATTACTTTTAATCATTTATTTTTGTCCAACTCGAAACAATATTTTAAACATAATTAAAAGTACTTATTTTTCGTTTTGGAACGTTATTGACTGTGTAATATAATGCAGACATCAATACCTTTTAATACAGGCTTCGTATTTACTTGGAAAAGAGAAACTACTTGTCATTTTTTTACATATGATAAATTATTTTATAATCAATTTATCATATTCCGAAATATTCGACTGAATAAAATAGTTTTTTTTCCACTCCGTGGGTGTGTCATTGTAAAAGACTTGTTTCCGTCATGTTCAACCACATGGTTTAAATCCGTCGATCACCATTTTGAAGCTATTTTCGTTAGACCTTTTGTGAAAGTGTTGTGAATAATATTTTTTTTAAGTGGAATAAAACGATAAATAAACTTTGTGTCCGACCTCAAATAAATATGTAAATAATATTGGCCAAAATTACTGTGGTTAACTATCTCATTAATATATTAAAAATTACCATCTGTTTTCATTACAATCATCCAAAGTGATAGAAGTCAGCTGTTGGCGTAGCGATATATTAGGGATTACTTATAGTAACATTTCGAGCTGTCATCAAGGTAAACTTAGGTCATGAATGAATTATATTTCAATGTGTACTTGATTATTTTTTTTACTATAACTTGTTGGAGACGTCCTTAAAAAAATACACATACAAAAAAAAACTAGGCTATCTCCCTCCACATGAAACAACTCATAGCTGTTGGCTATTTACATAAAACACATGAAGTATACAGTCATGTATCTTCTCCCAAAGCTATCTTCAAAAGGATGCCGACGATTGGCCGTAGGGTTATATTCTCTCTCCTACCCCGCTCCCCCCGTTCACCCTTCCATTGAACGCTTCTAGGCCATGGACTGTGTGGTATGCGCCACCACAAAGCCTTCCCAGAAAAGAAATGAAGACGGCATGCATTCATCATCCGAGGAAAAACGTTTGGTTTTTGTTTCAATATTCTGTGTACGCCTATATTTGTTGCAAAAATAATATAGCCTTGTAGAGCTTATTTGAGAGATAATCAAATGTATATTTACCTTCATCAAATATTAATTATATTTAATACATGAAATCAAATCTATTATATAATATCCACATTTTTTTTTCTAATAATTATTTTTAATATAGCTTATTAGGAAGGCCTATAAACATGTAAAAGGAATAGTTTTATATTATTCTAATACCAAAAAAAAAAGTTTTTACGACATACCAACTTCACAAACGTAGTGTTTTATGTGTTTTCTAATTTTAAATAATTAATAAACATTTTGTATTGAGCAACATAAAACGCCGGGGCTAGGTATGAATTTCAAATAAATCTAAGAGCTTATATCAAGATATATATACACTAGTAAAGTTTGGACCAATCAGACTAAGTTTGAATATAAGTGGAAACATTCTTCCTCCTTTAATTCCTTCCATTCTTCTCCTTTCACTTGCGTACTTTCTGTTATCTGCTCCTCTTATATCTTTCTTGGCCTCCCTTGCATTTTTCCTACATACTTCATCTCCAGCATTATCTTTGGCATCTTCTTTCTTTTCTCATCCTCATTAAATGTCCATACCATCTCAGTCTTACTTCCTCTACTATCTCATGTACTCCCTGTACTCCTACTCTTTCCCAGATAGCTTCATTACTCATCTTGTTTCTCCTCGTGACAATTAACATGCTCCTCACAAACCTCATTCCCATGACCTTCACTTTCCTAGTCTCTCTTACATCCACTGTGCGTGTTTCTGCTCTCCCTGCCTTATCATTAGATCCTCTACACTCCCTCATCCTCTTCCTTGTGATTACTATCACTTCACATTTCACCTCGCTAAATTCCATTCCCTTTCACTTCCTCATTCCATTCCTGTACTTATTCTTTCATCTCCCTCCATACCATCAAGTTATCATCAAATATCACGGCTTTCATTCTTTCTTCCCCGAGTTTTCCAGCTACTTTATTCATGACCATTTCCATAAGCCTATCATTACAATTAGTAGCGGTAAGAGGGTAATCCTCAGCTTCACTCCATTTTTTATTTGGAACCACTCCGTCCTTCCACTCTGCATCTTAACAAAAATCCCGCTATCTTCACTCTCATTACAACCCTTCTTTCCACGATGGCCTCCTCCATCGCTTTCCAAACTTTATTTCTATATACGCTATCATATGCTTTCTTCACATCCATAAATACCATTACCAAGTCTTTCCCAAATTCATACCTTCTTTCCATCAGCTGTCTTATGGCAGAGATAAAGTCTATTATAGACTTCTGTTCCCTAAATACATGCTGTTTTTCTCTCCACCTTCCTTTCATTAATTTCTTATTTTCTTTTCCAGTATTTTTTCTTATATTTTTGTACAGCGTTATCTTCCTATAATTTGTTCCCCTACACCTATATATATATATACCACTTACGTTAATGTATTAAGGGTAACTAAAGTTTAATTTAGAAGAATTGTATCCGCATTTGCCTTGGATATTGGAATACCATTTTAGGTGGCGAAACCTCAGTAGATCCAAACAGGATTCGAGCCCCGATCTTCCCATCATCTGAAGTCTAGTCTATGGCGATAGTGACACCTTAGACCATGCGTCCACTGAAGTGGGTTTAATTTAATTCCCGTATGGTATATTTTATATCTAAATTAAGTTGCAGGGAAATATACATTAAACTAAAGGTTTTATATTTTTCACATTAGACACATAAACACATATTTGTAAAAATCTTAAAATAGGCCTACATTTCAACTTAAAAAAAGATATTAAATAAAACTGTGACAACATGTAAAATAGATATATGTTTTTACTAACTCTTATGTTGATTTGGTTTTTCATTCATTCTAACACGTTTATAAAATATGGTGTCAAACTAGTACGCATTTTGTTTGCAAAATGTTCCTAATAATGCAAGATAACACGTAAACAATATATTTTGTGTCAGATTGTAAAAATAAATATAACAATATAATTACTCGTTTCCGTGTCCAAGCTCTTATTCGTGTAGCCTAACTTGCCACTGATATGAAAAACAGAGTTAATTATTATGATTATAATTCACAGCAAAACTACGTATTATTAACTCAATAGTGAATAATATTACTAGGAAATAAACATAATAATCTCAAAATTATAAGACTATTACTATACATCATTTTTAGGCGATAGCTTTAATGCTAGGGTTATCATTAACTTAAACTTTATTAAAACTTAAAAGCAAAAGAAAATATATTGAAACCTAATACAGTAACTACAAGTCTTGAAAGCTTTATCCCAAAATAATTATACTACTAGAAAGCCACACGGCTTACTCACTCACTGACATTAATGTTTACCCACTTCCAGATGGGCTAGAAACTTGAAATTTGGCAAACTTATAGTTTCTAGCCTTTCTTTAACCGACGAGAAAATTCCAAAAAGTTTTGAAAAAAAATTAACCCCCGAAAAAATTCCAAATTTCGGAGCAACTTTAAAGTCGGTGCGGACCTTTTTTGGAGGTCTCTTGTGGCTAAACGGTAAGACCTATCAAAAAAAGGCTCTGGAATTAAATTAGTTTACATCCCCTTGCAAAGAAAACTCACTGGACAAAGCTTAGCTGAGCAAAACTAGTTTTAATATAAACCCACAACAGATTCAAAAGTCCCGGTTTTGGTTCCCGGCGCTTCAAGGTTTTTCTCTGGAGCAGTGGGTCTGAAACGGGGTCAATTCATTCTCCTTAAGACAAATTGGGGAGCTACTTAAATAAATAACTAGCGGCTATGGTCTAGAAAAATGAGATTAATGGCCAGAGGTTTTGTTGTGCTGACCACATGACACCTTCTATCCGTAAATGTTGGTACTATCCTCGCCAACATTAGACAGTCGCTTGGTTGGTATAGATCGCTTGCTGAATGACGCCATGGAGATTTTTTTGTGGGCACATTGTTTAATACGTCATTCTTGTGTTATACTGGATTGCCTATGACGGGGAGATGGTGATTCGAATAGCTATTTAGTGAATAGGATGTTTTTCCCTGAATGGTTTTCCCACTCTCCCTCAACGCAAATGTGGCTATATTTCCTCTAACGATTCTACCTTCCTGACGCCTATAGAATTTGCGTAACACATGTTTGCGCATATATCCCAAACGGGTAGTAAGATATGGTAAAAAAAAATAAAGTTAATAGTTGAGAATTGAGTTCCTAGTGATGGGTTTGTTATTTTGCGCCATGTTGCTAGTTTGTAAGTCGTGTTCCGATAGCACTCAATAATAAAAGTTAAATCCCTTCATACGATGCATTACAAAAGAAGCCACGTAAGTTTTGAATTATCGCCAACGTGTGCTAATTAGTTTCCCCTGGTGATCTGGTGGTCTAGGGGTAAGGTGTCAGACTTCTGTGCTGGCGGCCGGGGTTCAATCCTCAGTCCCGGCATAGATTTATCTGATTACCAAACCCTTCCTTCACCTCTGACAAGACATCTTGTGAATGTGAGGAATGACAGGCCTCCACCGTGGTTCGGATTCCACGTTAAACTGTAGGTCCTCCATTTCATCTCACAATCACCCTACCATTACACATTAGCGTAAGTGCGTATAACCCGAACGGGTAGTAAGACGCGGTGATAATAATAATAATAATAATAATGATTAGTTTCCCCGCATTTGAGGAACTAAATAATCCCACATATGTCGGCGCACTTGTATTTATTAGATTGATTCATAGTAATTAACATATGCTTGTGTAATTAAATCTGTTGTATTCACAAAACAAGTTTTTATTCACTTCCTACTACTAGTATAGTAACTAACGTTTAGTTTTAATTATTGATTTAGATCCTTGCAAATTATTTGTGAGGTTTTTATTATCCCGAAAAGAAGTGTTAACATAAATGTGATGTATTTTCTTGAGGTCGCTGGGCGGTATTCGCAACATTTCAGCGCCGACCGGAGCCATTTTAATGAATTAATATAATATTATTTTCAGACTTGTGTCAGATCGCGTTGGCTAAATAATGTTTATTTCCCTTAGCTTTATATAACGGTTGAAGACAGGGGCGTACCAATAGAGGGGGAGGGGGGCACAAAACGAATTTTTACTAGAAATTAAAAATGTGTATCATAAATAACTTATATACACCTTTTTTACAACTTATTCTCTTCATATATTATTGTCAGTAATTCAAAGAGGCCTTCAAGAAATACTATTATTATTTTATGTTTGATTAAAATACAAGCACAACATGAACAAAAAATTAGGCTTGGATTGATATCATCAACCTCGGTTTCGTGGTGCCAATATTAGAGGCACAATATGTGGAGTGCTTAGTAATAGAGGGGTGGAGGGGGCAGTAAACTACCGCCCCGGACCCCCAAAGGCGTTGGTACGCCACTGGTTGAAGAAACCACAACATCTGGTTGAATACACGCACACAAAGGGCTCGCATGAAAACTTGTTCATGAGGATACCCTAGCACTAAACAGTCCCATCTAATTATCCCTCGTGGACCAACACATCGTACAGTTTTCTTCACTTGAACGCGATGGCTCGGGCGTTGTACATCTTCTCAACAGAGACCACAACGTTGTGGGTGATTCTTCTGGTGGCAATATTGTCACAGGCGTCGTCTGGAGAGCGCGAGCTACTCGCAGAACTGTTGAAAAACCTCTTGAGTCCAAGGTCAGATAGTTCGCCTAACTACCCTGGAGTTACCACGTACCAGGAACCTTCGTCCAGAGACCTCGACATCGGCCTGGGGATAGGCGTTAAAGACAACGGAGAGGACAACATATACTTTCCCTACAGTTCCGACCAGAGACAACCCTCCCCGCAGTTTTCTGTTCAGGGGACGGGCCTAAGAGAGGGGAGCCTCGGCGGATACACAGACCCGCGACAGGATGCACCGCTAAATACGTTCAGTAAAGTGATTAATTTCGGTCCGGTTCCATTCGCGAAGGAACGTTCGTATGCGCCCCTATCGACGCAACCGAATAGCGGCAACGTGTACCCTCTGCCTCCTAACGGCATCTGGAAGATGTTTTCCCCTGTTCCGCGACCCGCACAGCAGCTCGGACCTGTTATGACCCTCAACGACGGTTCTCAAGCGTTCCCTGAGGCGCCTGTGGATAGAACGCGGATGACGGATCGCGTTCTGGTGGATCGACTAGGCCTCCCTGTGATGACAGCTCGAGAGGTCGGGGATCGACAAGTTGGTTCGTTTCGACTGAGGAACGATCGGGGCTACCAAGTCTCGGTGAGTCGACTTCACTTTAGGAACGATGTACAGTCCAATTTTCATAGGGAGAGCCTTTTATAAATTACAAACATGTTTGTTTACGGTTAAAATTGATAACATTTTTTTAAACTATTTTATAGGTATTGAAAAAAAATTGACAGATATCAGATTACTTGGCGTATGAACAAATTAAAGTGGATCCAGAAACATGTATATCAGGCAGATATCTTACTATGAAAATGGGACTGTATTTAGTAGGATTACACGTGTGGTCAACGTTTTAACTCATATCCGACCAATCCAACAAAAAATTTCCGCCATTATTAACTGATGTAACATCACCAGAAGCTGTGGTCGAGTGTTTTAAAATGTTAGACTCGCATTTCACTCGGTAACTGTTGAAGGAAATATTGGAGCTCAATTCCCCGTCGTGGCCCTCAGAGGGTAGTTTCCTAAATGCGATTTTCACTGTGGATTTTCCGTTCTTTCCCCAAGCTAATTCAGGTGTAGTTACTCTTAGCTATACAGCTCATCCATACCCCTTAGATTAAGTCTCAAATAGTTCTACTATAACCCGCTTCGGTGGTCAAATGGTCTAAGGCACCACCCTCACAATATACTGGACTGTCGATGGCGGGTAGATGAGGGTTGTACTAAGGGTGGTTTTTCGTGCCATCTCCATACAAATGCTGAGAAACTTCATCTAAATTCAACCTTCCTCATCCCTAAGACATTAACGTAATTAGTACATATGAGTATAACCCGAACGGGTGGTAAGACGCGGTGCTAAAATAAACCTCATGTGCTATCCGAATCGGTGGGCATGCGGTTTGAAGGTCATTCTCGTTTAATCTGGTTTGCCGATGACTGAGAGATCGTGGTTCGAATCCCATCTGGGTGTATTATAGGGTGTTTCTTCCTAAATGGTTTCCCACTCTCTCTCGCTATGCAAATGTGGGTATATTTCCCCTGAAAGTCTACCTTGCTCGTCCCTATCTCATTAGTGTAAATAGTACATGTGCGTAGCCCGAACAGGGTACCAACACGTGGTGAATAAATCAACAAACTATTGTACCGCAATCGCAATTAACAAACCCTGCCTCGGTGGCGTAGTCAGATAACGCGCTAGTTTCGTGTTGAGCTTGACTGCCGAGTACGGGAAGATCGAGGTTCGAATCTCGGTCGGGTGAACTGGGAGTGCTTTTTCCTAAATGGTTTTCCACTCTCCCTCCACACAAATGTGGGTTAACTTTCTTTAAATTCAACCTGCCCAATCCCTAACCCATTAGCGTAATTAGCAATTAAGCGTATAACCCGAACGGGTAGTAAGACGCAGTGCTATAATTATTTTTTTTAACAAACATATCGAGCATTTAATGAAAGACAAATATTTGTTTTATATTGTCATAACAATCAACAAAACTTTGACGTTATTTATTATAAAAATAGGAGATCTAGAGATAAGGGCGCCCATGTGGGTTTTACAAACGGGGGGCGGATTGGAGTATCATCTGCCGGAGGTGTGGTACACTCCGTCCCCCCTTCCTCGAAAGTAAATTTCAGGAATTTAACCTTGTGGGAGGTGAGGGAGTTTTAGAGCACCTGAACATAATTCTAAGCTAATTATATTAATATCAAGAGCCAATTTTCCCAACATTAAATAGTTTCTGAAAAATTAACAACAAAAAATTAACTTTGGTTGCAGATGAACCCATTGAGAAGAAACATTATATTTGTCATAAGTTTGTTGAACAAAACCGAATTAAAAGTAATTTGTTGAAGTTGGAATGGGAGGAAATCTAGGCTACATTTCATTATTTTGATCTCTGCTAACTCGGATATTGATGGTTCAAAGCTGTTAGTAGCAAATTGCAGCCAAATAACAAACACACCATTTTGATTTTTCATTAAAAAAAATAACAACGATAGAAGTAAACAATGTTGGAACCCTCCTTATCGTTCATTTATGGGCGCCCATGTCAACAGGTATAGTTGATAATCTATCGAGCGAATTAATTGTCGTTTTGTTAATACTTGTATACTTTTGTAAATAAGTCTTGACTTGAGTTCTCCAGAAAGTTTATATCGTGCGCATCAGTTTCCACTGTTGTGAAATAGGAGCTATGTCTATCACAGAAGACTCAGTAGAGTGAACTCACAGCCTTCATTGTTGCTACCGTGAGTGTGATGGCTGATATTTCACCCTGTTTCAGATGAGTGTACCCCCGGCATCACTGGACCAAGAATCTGGAGAAGGGGTCCTTGTGATGGAGATGAAGGCTACACTCTATCGGCCACTAGGCTGAACTGACGGCATTACCAACCTCTCAACAATGGCTTAATCTTTTTTTTAAGGGTATATACCTCTAAAACCGCTTTCCTCTCAGGCATTAGAGTGAGCGTGTTTATATAAGAAAAAATGTACAATGTTCTAAATAGTTCCATGATTTTTTTTAAATATTATCTATATCATTTGTTTAAAAAGAAACATAACTTTTAGTTCCAAACCATGTATCAAAACTATATAAAATTAAATCTGTCCAATTTAAATATTTTTAATTTGATGTAGCTTGCTTGCAAAATTCAAATTCGATTAGCAATAATAAAAAAATAGACATGAACATCTAATAATTTTTCTCTTGTAATGATTTCTTTTCCGATGTCATAAGACCAAAATTATGTGAAAGAGAAAGCGCGTCAAAATGAAAATTTGTCCGGGCACAAAATTACGCTTATTTGTTTGTTTACAAACATTACTAACCAGTTTATATCTTAAAAGTTACATTTTTTACATAAACATACTATATGGCGTCAGCCCTCAACTGAACCCTACCGAACGAGTGGGTGGCTGCCGTCTGTTGGAGAAGATAGTGTCACCGTCTGCGGTAAGAGAGTGGCCTGTGGTCAACACAACAAACCCTACGGCCGTTAATCTCAGTTTTCTAGACCGAAACTGCTACTTTTTTTAAATTCCAACAGCTCCTCATTTGCTCCCTCTAGACTGAGTTTGATCCCGTTCCAGACCCAAATCTGGAATAGAACCCGGGACCTCTGGATCTATAGCCTGGAACTCTGACCACTAGACTACAAAGGCGGTCTTAACATACACAAACAATTATAGAAAACACAAGCACCAGCCCTGTGAGATTCTTGAATATAAACTGCACCAGGATAAAATAAGTAAAGTAATAAAATGGCGCGCTTTAAGGCTGATAGTAAGTAACTCTTCGTAATAATTGGGGTTGGAAAATAGAATGTATTCTTGACTTACCTCTGTGTAGCGTTTATCTACAACTAAGCCCTTAAGGATATTAGAGCTTCGAGGATTCGAGAAAATTTCAGATTCAAAATTCTTTTCGATTTTTCAAGTGAAATTTGTTTTAGTGCTCTTATACTGCTTATTTACGTTTCAAAACTAATTATAATTTTCATAGATTGAACATAACAATCAGACACCAGACCAGTAATTTAACTCTCAACTGGACGTTTTAATGTTATAATGAATTAAATATACGAAAGAATGTTAAAATTTAGTTACTGTTTGTATTTTATATTATATTTTTATTTCCTCTCGCGTTCATAATTTTTTCCAAGATTCGGATTCGTAAAATAGTGGATTCAACCCAACTCTACCATTATTATTTCTGTATTACAAGTTCATATAAAACATGTAAACAATTACACACTGTTGGGAAGGATTTACATTGTTGCCGCATGAACTGTTGATGCTCTATTACCTTTAAAAAAAAACCATCGAACACCTTTAACCTGCTAGATGATCACGTTTCCACCTCAACTCGTTCGTAAACAATTGTTTGCCCATATACCTACCCTCTAGCGGCAAAATAATGAGGCTCCTCCGGTTTCTGCACCGTCTCATTACAATATGCAAGTGACGTCGGCCATTGTTTCGTCTGTCAGTTTCTATACAAGTCTCTTTTTTTCTCTCTCTCTCTCTCTCTATCGGGCTTTAGGTAGGATGATAGCTTTTGTCCGTCGAGTTTCCATTGGCGTTGACGTATTTTGTGCTAATTGTCAGGCGCTAAGCAAGTTGGACGAAAATCCAGGCTGAGTTAGTCAAGGGATATAAAAAAAACAAGCAACTAGAATTTGGCGTAAGATCCAATTCCCCCATCTATATAAATAAAATGAAGAGTTTGTAGGACTGTCAAGAGTGTTACCTGATATCTATCACACAGCAGAGGTTTGAAATTTTAAAATTAGTAGCCCCTGTGCACGAACATATACATCTCGAAGCAGGAATTTTAAAATTTGGATTATTTTTTTTAAGTGATTGAAAACCTGCTCTGAAGAATTAAAAAGAAGAGATTCCCCCCC
>CABEEJ010000281.1:110901-154367 GCA_901482245.1 Timema douglasi
CCCCCCCCCCCCCCCCCCCCCCGTCTGTTTGAAGCAAAGAAAAGCCTTGCCCGGGGTAGCCCTGCAATCAATTGCGTGGCTACCCCAGGCAACGCCGAGTTCTTCTGCTATGCTTAACTTTTAATAAAGCTCAGATGAATAGAAACTAGTCTCTAAAATAAAACAAAATCTAGCTAACGTAGGGAGCAGGGACCGAACCACAGCCTCCTGAGTCAAATCTTGGGTACAAATTTGCTACTATTGAAACTTTGAGGAGACATACCAAACGAATGTAGAATTGCCAACAATTGCACCGAAAGAGTTTTGGTTTAATTATTGGTTGTGTTGTTGTTAGTGGTTTCACCAACATCAACCTTAGTAGTCCCAGGGGTGCAGATTAGCCAGATTAGCCCATTACACAATGACAAAATATCACTATAGTTAGCGAATTACTCTTAGCATTGTCAGATGTAGAATACATTTATTAGCGTATTAACACATTTAAAATAGTTCTTGTTAACTAATTGGTAACTTTAGGACTCGGGAGATAAGTGGCAAGAAACGGTGGTATGATATGCATTTTGTATAATATAAATTATATTATTATAATATATAAAGGCCTATACAACTATGTATTTCAATTAGTTACATTTACTTGAGATTTCTGCGACTCGCTACTAGTCTGGCATTTCTGTCGCATCAAAGGAAACCACGAGGCGAGGATTGTCTGGTCACAGCGCGCGACTGATTGAAATATGAAACAAAATAATTACTAAAATATAACAATTTATTTAATTATATAATTTGGATTTTCAATCAATAGCTACTAATTTGTTCGCAGTGAAATTAATTTTCTGAAAGAAAATAAAGTGTTTTCAGAAAACAAATCGAGATTTTTTTTTTCACTGTTGTTAATGAACATTTTAATTAAGAACACGCATCAGTAAGTCTAACTGTTGTATTGACACGTTTTTAAACCTCCGTTTAAAACAAATAGGATCATGGCTTTGAGTGGTGTGGCTAAAAACAGTCATATATGTGTGTATGAAACAAACCTTGATCATTATAAAATACGATACACGATCAAAATACTCCAGCTAATTGTAAAGGTCAAAAGAGTCTAATATGCTGAAAGCCCCACTGTTGGGCTCCAATTATAAAAGTCTGCAAAGCTCCGACTTACTATCTTATTACCTCCTGTCTAGCTCAGCTTCCCTTATCGACACAATTATCATTCAAGGAAATTCCCACTTATACAATAAATACTTTGATCACTTTTATATTAATTTATTGTTAGAGAGTATTCTTTTATTTGTATGACTATAATAATTAACAATTTCCGCTTGTCTCTTCGCTAGTCACTGTACACTATATCATAATTACAAAAAAAGCCCCATGGCTTCTTTGGTGCTGTCTGACAGCTCACAGCTGACAGCTAAAAGCTTTGAAAAGTTACCAGACCAAATTATGTATCCCTACGCTGAACCATATGATCTGCAAAAACATGTGTTTAGCAGGTGTCACTTCTGACGGTCAAAATTTAGGTATATACTTACATGGTGACTGTCAGAAGTCAGCTGTGAGCTGTCAGTCAGAACCAAAGAAGCTGTGGGGCTATTGTAAATATACTATGTCAAGTGACATACGTCCTGTCGTCACCCCGGTGCAATCCAAGTTTCAAAACCAACGGACTAAATCAGTGCTCGTATGCCTACAAAGTGAGATACAAGCATACAGCTTCGTCTACTATTGTGAGATTATTCGAACTATCAGGTTAAATAGAAAGTGTTTCGTTCTCATATTGGGTTGCAACAATTTTCTTACTACCAAATACCCTGTTTATTCCGTAAAGAATTCCTATTTTCTCAGGCAGCTAAAGTTTTAGGCCGGTATTACACTATCAGATTTCTGTCATATTTCTTTTATCAAAGAAAATGTGATGTATCTTTGAGGACTCCTCAAAGATCTTTGATCACAGAAATATTTTACAAATCTTTGATCGTGTATTTATGTTATAGAACATGCTCTAAGGTTTGATAAATTAAAATGGCGTCTGAAAGATTATCCTGGACATGCGAAGCAGTCCTAGCATTTCTTAGGTGTGTATTTTTTTCTTTTAATTAATGGAGTTACTTTTGCTACCAAATATTTAAAAGTTTCACAGTCCATCCGTAAATATTTTTGATAAGATTCCGGATCTTCAGTTTGAAGCCCTTTTAGCAGGAAGCTGCAAATCCCTCTTTAATTTAATCTCCCAACCCAAGGTCGAACCCACAATCGTTTAACAGGTTTTCTTTTCGTTCTAAGCAGCGACGAGATTATCACAATGGCACTCACAGTTGCCGCACATGAAATTAAACCATTGGAGTCCATTTTTTTAAATAACATATATGATAGCGACTTTGCAGGAAATGTGATGTAGTGTAATAACACATATTTGATCAAAGACGGCGTTAAATCTTTTATCATATATTTGATCAAAGAAATATATGTAATATATTTCTTTGATCAAAGAAAAATGTGAAAGTGTAGTACCAGCTCGAGAATAGAGTAATACAAGTTAATTTCTCATCAAACTGACTTGTGTGAAGTCATGCAACTTATGTTTAAAACAGGATGATTTAAGATTTAGGAAGAAATACATCTTCTGTTGCTTCATTACTATTGTAATAAAACATTTTCGAATCAGTATACATAATTATACAGTTCACTTTTTCATGTTGTATCCAAATATCTTTATATTAAGCTTATAGATGACCTGGCGGTCTAGGGGAAGTTGTCGGACTTCTGTACTGGACCCGACACAGATTTATCTGATTAGCAAACCCTTCCTTCCCCTCTGACAAGACATGTATTAATCACAAATTGTGAATGTGTGGAATGTCAGGCCTCCACCGTGGTTCGGATCCCACGTTAAACTGTAGGTCCTCAATTTCATCTCACAATCACCTTTCCATTAGCGTAAATTAACAAATTCCAGTATATTTTACAAAATTCCATGCATTCTCCCGGTGAGCGGAAACCCCGTCAGACGTTGATTTGTTTCACTACACACTAAAGAGGCCATTTAACCACTCGAAAGTCGAAATTAGAATGTTGAAGATCATTTGTTTATAATTTGTGTCGCTGGTCAACATATATTTTTACCTGTGTACCTACCTAGTAGTGTGCCATTCAAGATTTCAACTAGCGTGTGAATCAAACTTTCAATATACCAAAAACCTGCTTCACTGGCCGTGTTATCTAAGGCACTACTCTCAATAGACTAGTCTTCCAACGGCGGGGAGATCATGGTTCGATCCCGGCCTGCTGTTCCGAGGGCGTTTTTCCCTAAATGGCTTCTACCTCTCGATTAACGTAAATGCGGGTTTACTTCCTTTAAATTCAACCTTCCTCATTCCTAAGCTATTAGCATAATTATTAGATAAACATATAAGCCAAATGGATAGTAATATGCGGTTCTGAAAATTAAGAAATAAAAAAGAAGCTTGAAACAAAAGCAAACTCGTAACTATACGCTATCACGAGACTCTTGTCGGGCTCAAAGACAAAGGTGTCTGGTCTGTTGGTGATGAGGTTGAGGTTCACCGTGTACCGAAGTGGTTTTCCATTATTTCTCCATAAAAATGCAAGTACACTTCCTCGGAACTATATCTTCTCTTTTCCTTCTCCATGAGAAAAAATATGAGGTCCCAGGTTTGATCCTCAGTTCTTCCAGAATTTTTCTCTGAAGTAGTGGGTCTTAATCTCAGCCTTGTGAGGATAAGTGTGGAGATACTTGAATAAATAAGTAGCAGCTCCGGCCTAGAAAACTGCGATTAACAGCAGGAGGGTTCGTTGTGCTGACCACATTACTCTCCCATTGCTAACTTTGATGGCCACTCAGTGTGGCTCACGCCATGGAGTTATTTTAGTGTAAATATGCTAGCCCGGATGGGTTGTAACATGGAGGAATAAATATTTTACTAAAAACAAAGAGACTATGACGTATAAAGTTTATAAGGAGCATGCTGGCTTTCACCAGGAGAAATAGGTTAAGACACGAGTTTCCACAAGGAGAAGTATAGGATCTGAATGAGATAAATTAAAAGTGGTTTATGGCCTTTGACATTGAGTTCAACACCAATTTTTGTCTTTGAGACCACCACATCCTCTTGATGGACTACATGCGTTCATATCTATCTTAGTTTATAAATTATTTTCATTGGAGATCACTGCCCAACCGAGCTATCCATATTTAATTAAACTTCTGGGGTAGGTAGAATTTAGATGAAATGTCTTTGTTTTCATGAAGGTAAAAGGGGTTTAGAAAAAATCACCTCCAGTACGAATTTTAATCCTGAATAAATCATCGATGAACTAAACAAGTGTAACATCAAACTCATGTTCTTGATTTAATTATTATAAATTGCTTGTATGATTATAAGAATGTGAATAAGATGTATCAAAAGAGCATAAACAAGCCCAATGGGTATTTTGGAAGTTATACTAGCAGCGTCTCTTGCCTTAACATGAGACTGCTTCAGCAATCTACAGTAGCCCCATGGCTTCTTTGGTGCTGACTGATAGCTCACAGCTGATTGACAGCTTTGAAAAGTTATCAGACCAAATTATGTATCCCTACGCCAAACCATATGATCTGCAAAAACTTATGTTTAGCAGCTGTCACTTCTGACGGTCAAAATTTAGGTATATACCTAAATGTTGACTGCCAGAAGTCAGCTGTGAGCTGTCAGTCAGCACCAAAGAAGACATGGGGCTACTGTAAGTCTGCAAGCAACTGTCAGAGTTGAGTAACCAAAAGGAACCTCAACGATATCGTGACACTTTTTATCATTTTAATCTCTTTCATTTCAATTTGAATGGTGCATCTTCCTATATTCATTATCATTATTTTAAAAAGTAAACCATAAAGGGCTGACCCCAACAAGCATCGCAACACCAACCAAAACATCAGGGCTGCGGAATAGGTATGCTGAACCTACAACTCAAGACTCCTTTATTAATGGCAAATTTGTATTAATAATTATTATAAAGGGCTTGTATGCCCATGACAAACATTAAAAATAGATATCACCATGTGTAGAAAATTAAAATAAATGTTTAGACTGTGTTGCTTCAGTCGAAACATATATTATTTGTAATAAAAAAAATTATTTTAGTAAAATCATTTGATTAAAGTAAAAAAAAATTATAACTAATTAATAAACATTAAAATGCTGAGTACTAACATGGTAGTACAAGATATCTCATCACCAACACGTGGATCAACAGATTAGTTCTAAGTTTAATTGAACTTAAAATATATTTGATTACAATTTATGAATAAGTAAATTTCCTAAATTCCTATGAGAGTAAATATGCATTAATCTATGCATATAACTAATTATTATTATTAGCACCGCGTCTTACTACCCATTTGGGTTATACACATTATGCTAATGTGTAATGGTAGGTTGATTGCGAGATGAAATGGAGAACCTACAGTTTAACGTGGGATCCGAACCACGGTGGAGGCCTGGCATTCCACACATTCACAAGCTGTGATTAATACACGTCTTGTCAGAGATGAAGGGAGGGTTTGGCAATCAGATAAATCTGTGCCGGGACCGAGGATTGAACCCTGAACCCTCAGCATAGAAGTCAGACATCTTAACCCTAGACCACCAGGTCACTTATAATAAATTAAAATAATAATCACAAATGAAAATTACCCAATTCTGAATGTTCTTTTTTTGTTTGTATACCATAAAAGTTTTGATTGTTAAGAATTATGACATTAAAGATCAATTCTTGATTATACCTATACCAGTAAGAATCGAGTTTGTCACTATTATAAGTTTTTTTTAAATCAGAGTTGGTACCTTTCTACCGATTCTGACTTCACAGCATTGCGAAACATGCTGTTAAACCCAACTTGGAAACCCTGAGAGATTGTCTGTAAGAATGTTGTAGCTGAAAGAAGCCCACAAGGGAAACCAAGGTGGTGTGAAGAGTGGTTGAAAGATAGAGCAAGATGACGGCAATTTACAAGGCTGACTTGGCCGAAAAGAGAGAACAAGAACAAATGTATAAATGAACCAACCATGAGTCTAATTTAAAAACATTCATTCATGTCCAGGTAAAAGTGTCAAGGAAAACACAAACAACAAAAAAAACCAACAGGATCGTGTTTCTAAATCTTTTATTTCAACAACAAACTAATACATGTAAGAGAGATGGTCATGGTGAAAAAATTACTACAAAATAACTGCCAGGCTCAACTTTATTACAGCCCAAATTTGACTAGTTCCTTAATAATACTACCAAGAAACATTCTCTTACAAGTTTACAAAACAGACAGGTTTAATTCACTATAACAGAGTATTTTACGAGTAAATAAATAAATAAATTAGCAAACTAACAAATTTTTACATGTAGATCATATGTAATAACTTTTTCAGTGACGAGTACGAGTTATTCAAACAGGGTAATTTGCCTAAATATAAAGATTACATGGCACTTTAAAACACTAATATATCAATCAGCTTTTATTCGCATGTTGGTAGGATCTATAATTACATGCAAGGTGGACAGTGAATGTATATTATTGTCGATTCTCACTTATTAAATTAATAATGATTACTTTTTAAGAAAAACTGTTCACTTTTTAAATGAAAGTGGTAAAGAATGATAAGTTTGCCTTTAAAGGATGGCCACCAAATATAAGAAACAATATAATATAATTTGGACTTTTTCCTGACTAAAGCCCATATCAAAATTGATTAGAATGTTTAAAAAAAAAACTCCAATTGTTATAAATATGTTTGGAATGCACTAAAAGACGATTTAAAAAATTGTTTTATTAAAATGAAATAAAGAATTTATCTTTCGGAGACAGTGAAAAATACCATTTTTCCTGATCAACTACTAAATTCCCTGCCATTTCCAATGTCCAGGTTTTCCTTGACTGAGGCCACCCTAATTTGCCATTTTCCTTTCCACTTTTCTACCCTCTTGCTTTGCCCCATTTAAGAAAAATGTGTTGAACATTTAACATTCCCTCTCGAAGAACAGACAGGATGAGGTAACAGGTGGTAATGATGTATTTTATTCAAGAGGTGACTTATCACCTCTTTGTCCAGCGTGCAAAATCCCCAGAGTACTTTCCTATCTGTTCCAAGCACACAATATTCTATATAGTCTTTCCAAATATACAATTACTTAATATATGAAAAGTGAAGAGATTAACCTTAAAGAGTCAAGATAATTTTTAACTTTTGGCAACAAGTTTGGCTAAGTAACACACGCATGCCTCACGGTCCTGGTATTCCCCCCTAATCGGATGTATTGGAAAAATCGGGGCTAATTGTGTTTTTCCCATCTTGCCGTCAAGAGATAGGTGGTGTATTTCTTTTAAAAATCCTTTGTTTGGTTCCTTTAAATTATTTTGTTTAAGTCACCGACAACCCATACCGACACTATAGTCCAAAACAAATCCAATTTATAGATTCAATATTGAGAGCAAAATTATACAATTCAATGAATACCACACTGCAAACACAAATTAGAACCAAATTCATTTTTAGATATGATATATTTGGTCCTAAGAGAGGACAGCAGTCACTGTTATAAATAAATATGCCAAAATTTAAAAAATGTAAGACTGGCTGACTTTGTCAAAGTTCCTTTTGTCCAAACAAAGCTAAAACCCAAATTTATGAATCAGCCAGATATTTTAAATAGTCACTTGAACAGATAGTCCAGTTAATTATATTCAGATAAATGTGTCTCTATGCTATTTACAGACACTGCATACGACTATCACAAACATATTCTATAAATATATTCATTATGATTGGGGATTGAGGGTTAATTAGTCAAAAAAAAGATTAATGAATTTATTACAAGAATGACCGCCCTATAAAAGTAAGTTAGGTTAATATCCTTTCAATTCCCAATCATTTCCAAAGATTTAGCCCAGGGTTCTATTTAATCATTCACTGTAATTTGATTCTAAGGAACTGCGATGTAATCTAAAGTACTACAAGTGTTTTCTACAATAGGTAAAATTGTCCCATTTAATCAACATAGGTTATCTATCAATGTACAATAGAACACAGAGATTTTGAATTAATTTGTGACAGAAGTAATGTAGAAAAGTGAAAATATGGCTAGTTGGATCCATGAAAACATAGTACCATAATATAATAATTATTATAAAAAACCTAAAACAAAATTTAAAATGTATGTATCATGAAAAATGTAATTATGAATCGTATAGCCCCATGGGCTGACTCCAAGAGTAGAGTATCAAATCTTGGTTGTGGGGATTTGGTTAGTTGACAATTTGAATAATCTTGAGTTTGGATAAACAATATTTTACTTTAATTAGTTTTTATTACTTAAGTCAAACTATAGAGTTTTGGATCAGAAGTAGTGGCACTACACATGAAACAATACTCATTTATGAGATGTCTGCTGGCAACACTCAGAATGTGTACATTTTACAATGGCTATTTTTTATTAGTAATCTTGGGTGTTTTTACACCAGCATTAAGAGGAGATGGAGGAGAAATCAGAGAGATAGAGGAAATGTTTAGATCATCTAGTCAGGTCCCAAACATTAGTGACAGAGTCAAGAATGTTAACACACATCTAACTTTGCTGGCGACCAACGACATAATAGTAATATTAAACTTTACTGGGGCGCAGTTAAGGCTACAAGGTCATTAAGGTGGGGATGTAGGCAACATGAGAACAGGTCAGTGTTTGTGCAGTTTATGTAATTAGAGAAACTTTTTTTTGGTCAAAATAAATCAAATAATACTTCTATTCAAAGAGAGTTTAATTTTCCTAACAAGGTGATATCAACAGTTGTTAAATATCAGTCATAAACACAGGCATTAGATGACAAACTTTTTAAAGAAAGAGTCGACATCAAATTCCAGGACATCCTTGACAGATATTCAACAACTGTTGATATCACTGTGTGAAAAAAATTAAACTCTGTGTGTGTAGAGGAAATATTTTATTTATTTTGACCAAAAAATGTTCTATAAAAATTGCAAAAAAAAAAACCTTTTCTGGCATTCCCCGCATCTCGTCTTAAAGTAGATTTATTGACTTTACGTGTAAGCAGTGAGATTGGATTTTTTTAAATTCTTTTTCTTATTTACCTTTTGGCCGGCCTACTCTAGCTTGTGTATGCCACAACCTCATGAAGTAAATTTAATAAATAATCCTAGTTAAAATCTATGTTTAACATTTGAGTACAAAGAAATAAATGGCATAGATGTTAAATACTTAGTTTAAAATGCAATAATTTACTAAGATCCCTCACAACACTTCATTACAGGAATGTCAAATATTCTGTTAATATTAAGACTATAAATCTTTCATATTCAAATTGAATTATGTACAGAATAAAAGACATATACCCAATGATGACTCAAGAAGTATTTTGAGTAATCATAGGTCAAGGGGCATGTTCTGTAGACAGTAGTCACTTCTGACGGTCGTCAGATAAAATAAAGACCTGTTGTCAATATTTGCCATTTTATATTTGTTTATATCATATTGGCCTGAATATAGTACAGCCTCGCACATCATACGACCCTGAAATTTTGAAATTGTTCTACATGAAAAAAAAAGATCCCAAATTTACCTTTAGGTAAAAAACTTAACAAATATGACAGTTTTATTAGATCCTTTGAATGTCTTTCTTGATGTGCAGGCACTCCTAAACTTCTCTTCATTTTCACTCTAGTCGTATTTTAGCCCCGAAAACACCAAACTTGTTAGAATCAGGTTTTTTTTTTAATGTTAGGCTGTAAATAAATTCCGAGTTTAGTTTTTGGAAACATTTTTAGGAGAAAAACCTCACACTATATTCAGAACACCACGATATATTAGTCAATAAACTAAAACTTTAAGTAAAAACATTTCCCTTTATGAATTATAGATGTCTGTAATATTTAGGCATACATGTTACTAAAATATATAACAATACTAAAATAACAATGAGTGAGCACCAATGATATAATATTATTAACCTTTAGTTTGTAAGGAATTTTAAACTGAATCATGAAAATTGAACAAGTCCTTCAACTATTTAAATTTTTAGATGTAATTTTTTTTTTTAATATTCAGAGTTGAGATTCATATTCAATCCAAAACTTTAGCTCAATCAATTGTGTGTCTGTCTACTGAGCTAAGGGTCGCGGGCTTTATCACCGGCATGGCCAAAAAATATATCAATGGTGAAAATATTATGTGGTTTTACCCTTTCATAGTGATGAATTAACAGTCGGGTGCCTGTCCTAGTTTAATTTATATTATAAGACATTTGTAACTACGACAAGCCGGTAGTGTAAAATATATGGCTTGAATAAAAAACTGAAACAATAATGTATGTAAAAAAAAAGATTCATATTTGAATAAAAGTGAATTTGAACCATTCTGAAAAAAACATTTTTACTAAATATACAACATATGTAAAGCAAGCTCTATAAAGAAATAAGACAGCAACATAAAATAAATATTATAGAATGATTTATTGGACAGTAAAAAATATATACTCTAACAGCCCATCGGCACTACAAAGTAAGAGAAACAATCGGGAGTGACGCTACTCGGGTTGTATTTGTGCTAAATGTATGTACATGAAGAAGAGTTATCGGCTAAAACAAGAATAAAGAAATTGGGTAACAGGTCAGTGTGGAAAGAACTATAATCGACTCAAACAGGATTGAAGACTTGAAGTGCTCTAAGGAGTATATGACTTGCAAGAAAGATGTATGAATAAATAAGGAGACAAAGGAAGTGTTAAAAACCACACAAACCAAATTAAGAATTTATTATTTTTAATAACAAAGCATAGACACCAAAAGAGACCACACTTTTCCTTCAAAAACTGCCTTTATAAAACCATAATGAAATAAAGAAAAGAAAAAGTGTGGAAGGAAATTTAGTATGGAAATATGTTAAGTTATGGTAATGACAAGGAAGAAGACCTTGTAAAGATATAAGGTTGGATAGAGTAGAGATGAGAAAGGTACATGAGGTGAAGGATAGGAGTAGAGAGGATCTAGTAAGAAGAGGACAGTAGCAGTTCTATAGGTGTGTAAAAGACCTGATATGGAGAAGAGAAGTGCCCTTGAAGTGTAAGTAAGTGCTGCATAGGGTATCCAATGTAACATTTGCAGCAGAAACATGGACAGGAAGGAGAGAGGAAGATCAAGGCATTTTACTAAATGGACTTGGCCAAAGGCTTGAAACAGTTTAATATTATGATATTATATTGATGGTAAATAATATATTTAAAGAGTTTTTGATCTCCACAACACTATCTTTGACAAGGTTTATTAGGCATGGCCGATCAAATAAAAAAAAGCATTATGTAAATAGGGTTGAATTTGTTTACTTTAAAACATAAATAATGTTATTCTTATCAAAGAGATTTCTAGAGTATAGGCTATATTATGAGGCAGATTATTTTCGGGCCAAGGCGGTAAATATTAAGTCTCAATGAGAATAGATAATTCAATGCAAGCGCCAGCCCAGATGCTAAAAGAACTTTAGCACTCTATAAAAAATATATATTTAAAATAATAAACATAATATACATGTTTGTACTTTCAAAGGAAGTTTTCTCGTAAGAGCAGTAAAAAGATTTCCTGTGCAATAAATCTGTACAATAGATGTTACAACAGGATACTCCAATATTTTAAAACATAGAACTACAGAATAGAAAAAAAAGCCCAACAAAAGCAAAAGTTTGATTTAAAAAAATATTAGTTCAATCCATATTATTTCAAATACTAGAAATACAATGAAATAAGCACTTGTCCCATGGGCCAATAAGTGCTACAACTGCTATTTAAATAAAACAGAATTTGTAATTATTAAACTATAGGAAGTTAAAATAATACTGACAAAATTCATAAATTAATAACTAAAAATAAAACTTAAAAGAAACTTAAAGCAAACAAAATAACGTCATTTGAAATTCAAGTGAATGAAGTTTCACATACACACTTAATATCATGACTAAACCTATAGTAAGCGTCTAACGCAGGGGTCGGCAATCTTCGTGGGCGCTGATTGACTCAAACATTTATCAAAGGTCCCGCAATCACCCTTTGTTTCTCCACACTATGGTTGATTCTTTATTTAGAGGAATTACACTATGGTCAGATATTATAAACTGCACCATAGTAGAATAATGCAGGGTAAGCTTCCCTTTTAATGACTATATAGTTTTATTTCGTGATACCTACCTCGGTGGGGTAGTTGGCTAACGCGCTAGTCGTGTTGAGCTTGACTGCTGAGGACGGGGAGATCGAGGTTTGAATCTCGGTCGGGCGAACCGGGGGCAGTTTTTCCTAAATGGTTTTCCACTCTCCCTCCACGAAAATACGGGTTCACTTCCTCTAATTGAACCTTCCCAATTCCTAATCTATTAGAATAATTAGTACTTAAAGTGTATAACCCGAACGGGTAGTAAGACGTGGTGCTAAATAATAATAAATATTATTTCGTGATTGACCGAAAATTGCTGCGAGAGTGATTGGTCAATCATGATCAACCTGTTGCCGACCCCCGGTCTGACGAATCAATACCACAGTGAAGAGGCAGGCATGTACAAAAAAAAGGTTGGATTGAATCCATTTTTATATAATTCAGAATCTTAGAGAGCACGATAAACAGAGAATAACAAAGTTCACCAGTTCCAATTAATATTAAATAGTATAAGTAAATATAAAA
Source organism: Timema douglasi (assembly GCA_901482245.1). Taxonomy (NCBI): domain Eukaryota; kingdom Metazoa; phylum Arthropoda; class Insecta; order Phasmatodea; family Timematidae; genus Timema; species Timema douglasi. The sequence goes on from CABEEJ010000281.1 coordinate 123,628, forward strand.
GAGGGTAGTAGACATAATTAACTTATAAGGATGGACAGGATTAACATTTTAATATCAGAAGGTGACAGCAAATGAGTCAAAATATTGGGGTCAGGACAAAAATGGGAAATTATATAAATTGTGCTTGAGAATAATCTAATATTAACAATAAATATTGATTTTTAAACTAATATAGGTACGACTTGTAAATGCTTGGAAATAATTAAATGTAATATAAATAATAAAATACTTTAACGTCACAAAAACATAATATAGATCAGGGTATGTAAAGAGCATTTCTTATCGAATCAAAGAGCCAAATTTTTAACAAAATTAATATTGAATAACACAAATAAAATAGTTAATTAATACATTTTTGATGGAAATTATTTTTATTGGTTTATCTCTTTTGAAAATTGTGTTTTATATTTAACTATTGGAAGAGGGGGGAAATAATTTTTTGCCGTTCTTAAATCTCCTCTAGGTTTGAAAGCACTTGAATGTTCTATAGAGCTAAAACATCTTAAAGGTTATCTAGGTTTAAACACCTTAAACGTTCATTAGTTTAACGTTTTTTAAATGTTATCTCTATTTGAAACACCTTAAATATTCTTTAGGTATTAAACCACTTAAATCTTTTATAGGTTTGCTACCCTTTAAATAAATATTCAGTATGTTTGAAACCCCACCCTTATAGCTTCTCGTTTGAAGCCCCTCCCTTATAGCTTCTCATTTGAAGCTCCTCCCTTATAGCTTCTCGTTTGAAGCCCCTCCCTTATAGCTTCTCGTTTGAAGCCCCTCCCTTATAGCTTCTCATTTGAAGCCCCATCCCTTATAGCTTCTCGTTTGAAGCCCCTTTAAGGTTCTTTAATTTAACCCTGTCATCTCTACTCTTTGGTTGTTAGCAACAGACAGGCTGATGTTCATAAATAATTGACCGTGGCAAGGTAGTTCCTTCCACTCTCATTTCCATGCCCCAATATATGACAGAGTAGAATATATCTCCGTTTAGCTGCCTCTGTGGCGTAGTTAGCTAACGCGCTAGCTTCGTGTTGAGCTTGACTGCCGAGGACGGAGAGATCGAGGTTCAAATCTCGGTCGGGTGAACTGGGGAGTGGTTTTTCCTTAATGATTTTACACAAATGTGGGTTCACTTCCTCTTCCCACTTCACTCCCCTCTTCCCACCCTCCCCATTCCTAATGCATTAGCGTAATTAGTACTCAAGCATATAACCCAAACGAGTAGCAAGATGCGGTGCTAAAAAAAATATATATCCATACTTTAAATCTTTCAATATATATCTATATATATATATATATATATTCAATATATTGCTGAAGCTAACAAATAATTGTTGATAGACAGATCACAATGAGTCATGAGATTCTCAACTTATTTGTCCCTGCGAGCCATAAATCAGTACCTGCTGAAACAATTAGGACTTTATCTCCCCACCCAAACCCTTTCCATGAAAGGATCATTCCCCGTCCAACTCTCGGGAATGAATATATTCCTGACAATGTCCTGCGCAGGATCCTGTCCACCCCTATTAATATAATACAGTAAAAGTCCAATAATTTGGCACGCTCTGGACTTCGGCAATGCAGGATTACCAAATAGGCCGGATCATCGGACTGTGTATGTGTAATGCAGTAAAAACGAGGAAAATAACTTTGAAAGAAGTCATGGTTAATATGTAATGTAATAATTTAGGTATTGACAAAAAACAATATTGTACTATCTGGCAGTGTAGAGAACATTTTAAAGAACTAGACACACAATTACAAACAAGCTATGTAAAACAGAACAACTCACAATCTCCCAAATGTAAACAAAGACAGACTGGAAAATGGATGGCGCTGGTGCAAAGCCAAAAGACAAGCGCTGAGGGGAGAGCTTCGCTTGGCATGTGGTGTTCCGAACCATTGGGTGCCTGATTAACGGACTTTTTACAGTAAATGAAAACTCGGCAGGGACAAATACAATCCCAAATTTAAGCAGTTTCAATAAGTTAATAACAGTTATTTGTCCCCTGTCACATTTCTTACTTCTTATATTTCTTCAAAAATAGACATCACTAAAAAAACTAATTATAAATATGTTTAAAAAAATGACCTATCAGTGTTCAGTACATGACTGACAACAAAACATAACATAACAAACGATTGTAGACTGGCCAACATTGACAACAGTTCCATTATATTTAACTTGATGCTATCAGAGGCAACCCCATGGCTTAGAGCAGTGTTTCCCAAAGGCTACATCCCAATTGGTTTAAGTAATCATTATAGATAGGTTAAGTTCTACAGTTCTCAAATACGAATCTTAAATTTTCTTTTGAATCTCAAGTCTAAACTCGAATCTTTATAAATATGTACCATTTTTACTAAAGTGGAAATATTTAAAATTCAATTAAAATGTTTGTCATGTCTCGTATGCCTGTAAATTAATTCTATTAATATAATTTGTCTTTTTTATTTGAATGTGGTACACTCCAAAATACATATGTCCCTATACAATGGTAAAAATATTGTGTAATATCAAAGATCAAATATGAACAAATAAAATGATAGCCTACAACAATCACCATTTACTTCAATTTATCTCTATAAGGAAAACCTTATTTCGCTTTATAAGGAGTGATGGGGAAGTGGCGATTGATTGTCTTCAAGAGGCAGTCATTACCTCTTTGTCAAGTAGTACCGGTGTGAGTTTTGGTTAAATCGAACTTTTCTTAAGTTGTAATGTACTGTGCAGTATTGTTTTCCTACTTCTAGTTGCGGCGCCAAGTTGTTCTATTTTTGGAAACAGGGGAGGCGACATTGGAATGCGGTCAGTACCCTTCTTCACGCCCCTCCCCTTCACCCATATCTCTCTGTTTACACATACAGTTCTGTACTCCGTTAGTCAATGTCAAACCTCTCAAGCGGTTACATCCACTGTTCTTAGTGATTCGGTCGTAGCGATATTTTTGTGACGTGTGAGTTTATTTTGTTTTGTTGTTTAGTTTTATTTATGTTGTACAGTAGTGTTTGTGTGCGTGCGTGTATCGTAATGTCACTGTCCAAGTCACAGTCATATAAATCTTTATAAATTTTTGGATAATTCAAATTTTTTCCTGCTCCCTTCGAGTTCAAATTATCCGGGTTCTACTCTATATGTATTATGAAGAAGAATAAATAATAAATATAAATATGTATTGTATATATATACATATAAATACCTCAAAAAGGCAAAAGGGGTATTCGTTAAAGATGTATAATTACTTTAATTCCATATCAAAGCATTTTATAGAACGGTTAAGTTAAATTTGATCTGCAGTGTTAAATAAAGTTTTATCACCATCATCAATGTCAAACATTTCTCCTTAATAGGCCTTTGCTAGATCGGGGCTTGAATGGTATATCTCCCCTTCCTCTTTTCTCTCCACCACAAGTTTAGTTTTAATTCATAGTTAATTAGAGGAATTACCTACTATAACATTAACCTAGTGGCTCAGTAATATACATAGTTTAAACATGTTAAAATTACCTGGTTTGAGACAAGTGAATATGGATACATTTTTCACTCAAAAGTGTCCTATTATTAATTGTTTTAGCTTCTGGCTTGTTCCAAATTTCGCCACCTATAAGTAACGCTAACATGATCTACCTACAAAATCAACAAAGATAACAAGAGGCAGTTACCCCCTCTAATGAGCCGCAGAGGACACCTTGCGGCAGATCTCGTCTGTGAACTCTGAGCACTTAGCCTGGCCCCCGAGGTCCCCGGTGCGGAACTGGGTCTCTTTGATGGTGTTGAATGCCGCCTGCTCGATCAGCGTGGCATGCGTGTTGAGTTCCATGTACCTCAACATCATGACAGCAGAGAGCAACAGAGCTGTGGGGTTTGCTTTGTCCTGGCCGGCGATGTCAGGGGCTGTTCCATGAACCTGGGCAGAATTACATCGGCTAGTATAGAGTGCGACACCGGCATATTGAACCAAGGGTGTGCCAAGTCCAATTTTAGTTTTACCATTTGAAGCAAACCAGAATTGAGTATATGAAATATTCTCAAAACCAAATAGAAGGTTTTTTTTTAAATTTATACGGGTAGTAAGACGCGGTGCTATTATTATTATTTTTAAATTTATAAAGTGATATTCTAATTGTTCTTCTATAATAATAAATAATAATATTATCATTATAATAATGATGATAATAATAATAATTATTTAGGTTCTAAATTAAAAGAAAAAATTCCCCAAAAATAAATTAAATGTTTTTTATTACTCTTATTTTATGTTTAGTTTTTTAAGAGAAAATAAATTTATGAATAAAGGGGAATGTGTTTTTCAATAACATTTTAAAATCAATTTATTATATTTGGAAGAAGGTGGATAAAAACATATAAAAGGTTATATGTCTCTATCCACCCTTCTTCTACCTTCTTCCAAATATAATACAATTACCTCATAAAGAGAAAAGAGGTTTTCCTTATAGAGATATTTTAAAATTATTGTAATAATCACATATTGTTTTGCAAGTTATATAAATTTATAAAGCGATTTAATATTTTTCTCTAAACCTAAGGAAAATGTAAGTACACTTGAAAACTATTTCCAAAACAATATAAATTAGTCTGAATGTTGGCCACACCTATGTTTTTCTGTGCAGCTTGTATGCAAACCTGCATTACATTATCCCATTGAGTAAATGACCGACCCCATTTTTGTTTTGTGGAATAAACAGTACAAATACACTCCTTGTTATCCGGTAATAATACTACGCCAATCCCCGATTGCCATGAAGAATTTAAACTACCAGGAGTATGTATTATTGTTTTCAGTTCTTTGTCAAAGCCATTGCTTAACCAAAGCACTAAGGACATGCATTGTAAATTGGTATCGGGTCAGTGCTTTATTAAGTTTTATGTTTTCTTTGTATAATAAGTAAGCATTCAACACTTTTCTGAAGAAAAAAAAATATATTAAAATAATCTTTTTCCAGAATTGTACAGTTTGTTGCTCATCTAAGTAAAAATATTACATCATGTCAATACTAATATCAATACATCCCATATATTTATTATAATCCGAAATGATATCAGGTTTTATAACACCCTTTTTAGGAATGTGTCTTGCACGACACTCGGACTCACCAACTTTGTTTTTGGTGGATAAAAGTAACAACCTGTTGTTTTTGAGATATTTGTTTTTTAGAAGCGACTAACAAAAAAAAAGCTTGATATTAAATATGTGTTTTCTATGCTAGTACATTTTCACAATGCTGCTTCATAAAGAAATTTCATGTTTTTTTTTAAATAGTTCCAGTAAGTGCCTAAAGTTAATAGTTCTTTTGCAAGTGAAATTGATGTGAAAGAATTGTCCATAAATATGTGGCAGTCTTTTTGAAGGTAGTTAGTTACCTACTGTAAGAATATTCATAACAGTGAAAGCTAAACTCTCACATTTAATTGCAACCTTATCTTTTACTGATTTCGCTCAGACTCGATAAACAAACGACAAGGCAATAATTACTTATTGAGTCACAAAGCATCCATCATATTACAGCCCACCGATGGTGATGTTTGTTTGGTATATACTGTCAGGGATGTGTTCTATTTTTGTTTCAACAAAACTTTCATTAATATTAAGTTGTTGGCGTGAGATACCTAAGAGTCCTATCTTTTTTTTACTAACCTCTTTGTCCATTGGCAGCAGTGTAAAGTGTGAACTGTGTTCTTCTTTTCATTGTAAGCATCTTATTGTGTTCATTGTTTTAGTATGTTTCTATCCACCTTTCCTGTACCTTCTTCCAAACATAATATCTCTACAAATAAGTTATTCCTGGGTGTATTTGTTCATTTCGGAGTGCACACAAAGTGCAGCCCTTAAGAGAGCAAACAATATTAATCTCCCACACATATGAACACACTCAAGTTAGGTAAACACTCGAGCATTGCCTTTGTGTGGTGAGGATAGTCAATAGAGAGGAACTAAAGGAACACTTACAGATTCAAAGAGTGCCCCGTTCAACCCAATGTTTCCCGATGGGGTGAGACCCAGCCCTCCAACAAGGCCAGCGCACATGTCTGATAGAATGTCTCCGTACAGGTTGGGCATGACGAGCACATCGTACTGGTTAGGGTCCTGCACCATGTTGAGACACACAGTGTCCAAGTATTTTTCCTCGAACTTGACATCTGGGAACTTCTTTGCCGCCTCGCGACAGCAGCTCAAGAACAGACCGTCAGACATTCGCCTGGCGTAAAATAAATGTGATAGTATTTTAAAAGAATTTTTTACTAAGGTTAAGGAGGTTATAAACTTCCAAATTTCGGTTTCAGATTCAACTTTGCGTTGAAAATAAATTCCTGCTTCAACAATTACAAACTTATGACAATAAAAAAAATACTTACAGCTAAAATACTCCATTTATTTTCAATTATACCTGCCTCAGTGGCTTAGATGGCTAACACACTTGTTATGTTGAGCTCGACTCCTGAGGATGGGGAGATCGAAGTTCAAATCTCAGTTGGGTGAACTGGGTGTGGTTTTTCCTAAATGGGTTTCCACCCTCCACACAAATGCGGGTTCACTTCCTCTAATTCAACCTTCCCAATTCCTAATCCATTAGCGTAATTAGTATTTAAAGCGTATAACCCGAACGGGTAGTAAGACGCGATGCTAATTATTATTATTTTCAATTAATGGCGATATATGCAGTTATGTACATTAAAAATTAATCTATATGGAAAAAATCTGTATTAATTGAATTGTAAGTTGTGATAACTTTATTTATCAGATTAGAATGAAATTTGATAGATAAATCTACAATAAAACATTGTTTAATTAATTTTAGTTTATAAAGAAAGAGGAGCTTTGGAAGGAAGAGGATTCAAAAAGTAGATGACTTGAAGGAAAGAAGAAAATTCTGGGAACTGAAGGAGGAGGCAGAGGACAGGGTGCATTGGAGGTCTAAGTTTCACTGACAAAAGTATTGGACCTGCTGTGAGAAATAATAATAGTGATAATAATAATAATAAAGTTACTGTATTGGCCCGTCCTAGTCTTAAGTTAGATTATAAAGCATATGTAGCTATGATAGGCCTAGCCAGCCGGCAGTGAAGAATATAGGGCTTGAATTTAAAAAAAATCCAGGCCAAAGGCTGAAAACAATAATGGATGTAAAAAAAACTTTGTTTATGTAGAGGAAAAATGTTATGTTTTGTGCTTATTTATTCAACTTAAACGCCAAAGAGAATTCACAAAATATTTAATTGCAACAATTTTTAACCACTCAAGTGGTAAATTTCCTCATTAGAGGTTGCACTGACTGTGGAACATTTTTTTCTTACAATTTCAGTGGCAAATTTTATTATATTTTATTAAATTGAGTTTCTTGCATATATGCCTTAAATTATCTACCAGAATACTCCATAACTACTAGACTATCTTATTTTACCTAAAGAAAATATTTATTTGCTCACCTCTCCCCCTTCCCCCTCCATCAACCCCACACACCTCTTTCTTTCCCCCTCCCTAAAGTTGTCTAATATTCTTTCACTGTGTGGTAGCGCTGGAAACAGGGTGCAGCACACAAAGCCACCTTACAGTCTTCACACTCATATCTTGATTCCCGCCTTTGTCCCATTTTATAACACACAACACAACGCCGAGTTGGATTTTGTTTTGCTGTTGTAGCAACAATGTAGGATGGATAATGAGGTGCATTCATCCTAGTTGGAGGAGCAGTTTTTGAGGGTCTTCCTGTTGGTTTTTTATCACTTTTGTGGTACTTCATAATTAAGTTTTCAATTAACTTCATTTGAAATTCCATTCTTGATTCACTTCCTCCATTTTTTTTGTAGAGCAGATATGAATTGAGGCAACAAATGTCGGAAGTGTTTTTGGTAATATTTTTTCAGTTTCTTCCTAGTGCTTCGATAGCTGACCAGGTAAGCATCACTAAGATCAACTCCTCCCATCTGACAATTGTAATCCATCACTAATTTAGGTTTAGTAGTTTCTTGACCTCTTGCTCTGGCTGGAACCATCTTGTTATCATGTGTGGTGCTCATAAGACAAATATCCTTCTTGTCTTTCCATTTCATGATCATAAGTTTGTCTCTGTATACTGCTACACTTTCCCCTTTTTTCAATTTTGCATTCTTTATCTCTCCCGGCACTCCCTTCCTATTCTGACGTAGGGTTCCCATTGCGTCTGTTTGATAGTTACAGAGTTTGTCGTATAGATCAGGACTTGAAAACCAGTTGTCCATTGTTACTCTGTATCCCTGGTTTAGAAGAGGCGCCATAAGTTCTAAAACTACTTTTGAGCCATAGGGTTCATGTTTTAGGGAGTCATCAAACATTGTATCATTGCCAACATAGATGAGAAAATTCCACACATAACCAGATTTTGATTCGCATAGCTCGAAAGATTTTATACCAAATCTAGCGCGTTTTGAAGGGATGTACACCTTCCATGACAAACGTCCCTTCCACATCATTAGTGACTCGTCTACTGACACATCACACTCTGGTGTGTACACACTCCTAAACTTATCATTCAGGTGGTCCAATATGGGCTTCAATTTATATAACTTCTTTGAACCACAAGTCGCTTCATCATATGCCTCATTATCAACAAAATGTAAAAATTTGAGAAGAAGGTGAAATCTTCTTTCAGAAAATAGTTCCATAAATATTGGCGTTTCTAATATTTTCCGCCTGGAAAAATAGCTCTTGTTATCAGGTTTTTGGTGAAGACCTTGCAATAAAAAAAATGACAGTAACGTCATAATTTCATCCTTGTCTGTTTCATGCCATTGATGTATTCTAGATTTTAATTTTAGGTTAGGACTGTTTTCTAAAAATTGCTGAGCATAACGGTTTGATTCAGTGCTTATCATTTCAGCTATTTCAGGAGTTATAAATAGTTCAAAATATTCCAGGGGATCATTGGGATTTTCTAATTGAACTTTTAGCCCTGGTTGACCACTAAAAGGAAAACGAGGTCGTTCCGTGCCTACCTTTGTCCATGTGCCATGATGAATGTTACAATCACCATCCTCACCAATTACGTCTTCTTCGCTGTCATTATCACTACCTGACGAAATTTCCACATTTGTCTCACTATCACTAGAACATTCACTCTCTGAAATATCACTAAGCTCATTGTCATGTAGTAAATCATTTAGTTCTTTATCACTAAGAATCTTAGCCCGTTTACTTGGCCCTGCCATTTTATTTACTAACAACAATACAAAGATTACAAAACAACACAGATGTTACTGGTTATGGAAATAGATTTATAAACAAACGCCCCTATTAGCAAACGCAAGAACTGCGAGTTGAAAGCAAGAACTACAGAGAAAGGTCTAAAAACAAATAAAATACGAGCAGACTCGTCTTGGCCACTAAGAGTGCGTACGAAAAACACCATGACAGAATATTCCGTCATAGCCACTGCGTAAACAAAATGGCTATGACGATTTATTCCGTCATAACCACTTGACTGGTTAATAGGGACCTAGTTGTCCTAATTGAGATCACTAAAGATATAAAAAACTACAGTGGATATTGAAATACATAAAAACATTAATTCAAACGTAAATAACAGCACAAAATGACAAATATTGAAAATAAATCTGTATTTTAGATGTTAATAGTTTTTGGGGAATGCTTTGTAATTGTCAAGACAAAATTTTTATTTTGTCGAAGCACCTTACTACCCATTCGGATTATATGCATTCTGTACTGATTATGTTAATGTGATAGGAATTAGGTAGGTTGAATTTGGAGTGTACCCACATTTGCATGAAGGAAGAGTGGGAAAACAATTTTAGGGAAAACTACCCTCAATAAACCTAACCGAGATTCTAACCTCAAACTCCCCGTCACTGTCAGTCCAGTCTGTTGACAAGAGTAAAGCCTTTGACCATCCAGCCACTGAAGTGTGTTACAAAGAAAAGTTGAATCTGCTCCTCCCATCTCTTTCTTTCCTCTCTTGATACATATTTCATTTCCATAATTTTCTTTGTCATCTTCTCCTCCATCCTCATTACATGCCCATACCATCTCAGTCTTGCTTCCTCTATCTCACATACTCCCTGTACCCAGGGTTGCCACTAATTTTTAATATTAAAATTCCCTGACATTTCCTTGATTTTTCCAGGTCAAATCAAATTCCCTTACATTTCCCTGTTTTCCCAATTTTCCAGACAGATGGCAGCCCTGCTGTATCCCCCCTCCCCCCTCCCCCACGCTTCTCCGGATAACTTAATTCCTAATCTTGTTTCAATGCCACGTAAAAGTATTTAAAGCTTCACAAACCCTACCAACAACAAACCATGGAGAATAAAATAATACTGTGAAAAGGTGAGCTTTTCAAGTGTGAGAGCTATTGGTGGTGATACCCTACTACTAAAACTACACTTACATGATATTGGCCTTGTGCACAGCTGTGACTTTGTGCCTGCCATTGTCTTTGGTGTACTGAAATGCAAATTCTGCCACCCTCCGCGATGCCTCCTCTGTAATCAACTTAATACTCTGGACCACTCCATCAACAATCTCGTGTTCAATGCCAGAGTACTCGCCCTCTGTGTTCTCTCTTATGGTGACCACGTCCACATGGTCATAGAGTGTCTCGTAGCCCTCTAGTGAACGACAGGGCCGCACATTTGCATACAAATTAAATTCCCTGAAAGCAAACATCTTTTTAAGTTTGGTATTCTTAATGATTAAAAAAAAAATTAACTTCAATTCACTATGTTAAAATAGGGACATGCAAAATTCGCATTTGCGATGATGCAAATTTTTACATGAATTCTACTGTTTTCACATGATTAAAATGAATTCAAGTTATTTCCCTAAATAAACACAATTTCTTTGTAATTCGGCAAATACCATGTCATGGAATATAAATTTTAACGCAGTAACACTGGTAATAGTGCTATGTCAGGGCTACCGTTCACACAGATAGTATCAGTTTTTTTCTTATTTTATAGGTATAAATGGATCACAGGAAAAATGAGTGTTTACAGGATATTTGAGCTTTTTTTTTTCTGAGGTTAATATTAAAAATCCCAATTTATACTTTTACACATTACGATACTAAAAGTTCAATAGATCAATTCTTGTTTCCAGCTTTTTAAAAATGTCATGCTAGATCCAAGCAAAGACATTAATATATATGGACCTTGCTACATGTCATGTTTGGCAAAATTATATCTTCTTAGTTTTTATTCCCTTCTCCTTAATTGATAGTAGTTTAGTCTTCTATGACAACATGTTTCGGTGTTATTATTTGGTCCAAGCCTAAGTTGATAATCGACTATTTCGATTTTGCTATTTGTAACACTAGAAGGTAATGATATTGATATCACGTTTGATATTGCTAAGCGTGAAATGTTTTATGTGTATTAGTATTTGATTTTCTCCCAATATGTTAATAAATAAATACACAATATGAACAAAAAATTCAGACAGTTTTATCCTAGGTTTTTTTATGAATACTAATTTGAGTCGTATTTATATAAGTAATAACATTGCTCTCAACTTATATTATCATCGCTTTTTGAGAAAAATAACACCATTTTTCCTCTAAAAATAACATCTCCTTTTGCATGTCTCTATTAATAAGTTATTACACAATGCAAAGAATATATGGCAACTGTACATTTCACCCGCCTCAGTGGTGTAGTTAGCTAACGCGCAAGTTTTATGTTGAATTTAGACTGCCAAGGACGGGGAGATCAAGGTTCAAATCTCACTCAGGTGAACTAGGGGTGGTTTTTACTAAACGGTTTTTCTACACTTCCTTCACACAAATGCTGGTTCACTTCCTATATATTCAACCTTCCCCGATTCTTAGCCCTAGTATAATTAGTACTTAAGCGTATAACCCGAATGGGTAGTAAGACATGGTGCTAAGTATTACTGTACATTTCCCAATGTGAGAATGAAAATGGAAAAAGAGAGAATGCCGAAGAAGTAGTGGTAGAAGTAATAGTATTAGTATTCGTATCAGTATCATTATAATTATTAATTATATTTATTATTATTTTCCATTGCATCTTACTACCCGTTCGGGTTGTACGCTTAAGCACTAATTGCGTTAATGGAATAGGAATTGGGCAGGTTAAACTTAGAGGAAGTGATTCCACATTTGCGTGGAGGAAAAGTTGAAAATCAATTATGGAAAACCACCCCTAGTTCACCCTACTGAGATTCGAACCTTAATCTCCCCATCCTCGGCAGTCAAGCTCAACACGAAACTAGCGCGTTAGCTAACTACGCCACCGAAGTAGGTCCGAAGAAAATGTTGGGAATGAAATGTGTAGGAAAAAGACCGCAAGGGAGGGAGGGCAAGAAAGATATGAGAGGGGCAGATAATAGAAAGTGTTCAAGTTTGAGGAGAAGAATGGAAAGAATTAAAGGAGGAAGAGTGGTGAATAAGAGGAAGATGGAGGCATTTTACTAAACTAACCCGACCACAGGCTGGTAACAGGTGTTGATGATTATATTTTTCAAAAACCCAGAGAATTATAGATAAGAATAAACAATGAGACAACCATCACTAGGAACACAATACACCACACAAGTCCTATACAAAAGCTCGAGCTCGCCAAGAATAAAAAGCCAATCAACTTAAACTTGAGCTTCTATTGGAAGCTTAAACTCTAGCTTAAAATTATTTTTAGCACCATGTCTTATTACTCATTTCAAGTTACACTACTATGTACTAATTACGCAAGTGAGTTAGGGATTTGCGTGGAGGAAAAGTGAGAAACCACAAGGAAAAACCACTTTCAGTACACCCAACTGGCATCGAACCTCAATCTGTCTGTCATAGGCAGTCTAGTCTAGTGTGAGAGTATCACCATGACCGGTGAGCTCGAAATTCTTTAAGTACCCACGGAACCCTAGAAAATGTAATAATTGTCTGAACATCAAAACAGTCTCCTAAATGTTTACTAATTTATAACTCAAAGATCATCCTAAACCAGTTGATTGTCATTCACATACTTTCGTAGTGCCAAATTGAGGGATCTATGGCCCTTCCCCACAGGTGTCATGAGCGGACCTTTCAGGCCTACTTTATTCCTGTTGACAGAGTCAATGGCATCCTGAGGTATCCCAAACTTGCCATCTGGTCCTTTCACAGGTGTTACATCCACCGACTCCCATTCGATGGGTACCTGAAAACACATGCCATCAAATTTAAGTATTAGGAATATGCAAAGCAGGGATGTGGAGTCTGAATCGTGGAGTCAAAAGCAATTTTGGGAGACGTCCTAGTCAATAAAAATGCACAGACTCTGACTCCTGCTTAAAACTAAAAACTTATAATATTCAATTCAATGGTAATAATGGATTCAAAGGTAAATCAGAGATTCAAAGGTAAATCAGAGATTCAATATTGTAAAATTGTGGATTCTACCCACCTCAATTTATAAACCAATAATTTTTAAAAGTTAATTTTGATTGTTTTGTGAGAATGACTCAAATAGTTCAAAACTATAAGACTTTAACTTAGTTAATGTTAAATTTCAAACATGATTAACATATTTTGTTATAGGCTTAACTTAATAACATTTTTGTAATTGCAGGTGTCTACTTGTAACTTTATGAAACAGATCCCTGTAGGGCCTGATTATGTTCAGAAAAAAAAAAGTTAACTCTAAGTTTTTTGTAATCTCTCACATTGGCCGCAGCAAATATTTTCTGGACAGCGGCCGAAATTTCAGGTCCAATACCATCGCCAGGTATAAGTGTAACTTTCCTTAGTTCACTGCTGTACTGTCTGGTCAGTTGTAGACTGCTAGGTATCTGAAAACAATTTGATAAACACATCAATCCATCTGTTTAAATTATACTGCTCGTGAATGAAACTAACCAATTCAATATGCATTACTTTTTAATTCAGCACTAGATATACACAGCTTGCACTAACTCCTGGGTTTCCCACTTTTATATGCACGAAGGACCCAATCGACTCTACGAGTCTAGTGATGGTCCGCATCATAATCGGCTAACTTTTATCAAGTTATGCAAAAACGAGAACCAATATTTAATTGTGAATAAAATAGGAAGTGTAATTTAAACATGAACTAATTATAGCCTATATTAAAAAAAAATTCATACAAGAATATACTATCTTTGATACGTCAATATAATACAGCAGCTGTAAGGAAGACATTAAACATGATCATAAGTTAGGAGCTTTCATGGATTTCAGTCACGGCAACCAAAACTTCCTGTTTCTCAGATAAAAACATTAATTTTACTTCAGAATACTTTTCCACGGAAGCTTCGCGGGCCAGAATAAGGGAGGAGGGTGCAGGGGGGCATTGCAGGCCATGTGTGGTCCACCAGTTGGAAAATTTTAGGAAACACAATATGGAAGACGTTTGAAAGACAAACAACCTATAAATATACCTCAATTATCTTATGAATGAGCATATTCAACAGGTATAAAAAAGTTACTAGTTTTGTATTCATACAACATCAATTCATGTGATCTAAAGTTGTTTCTTTGGACAGACAGTATTAATATCTATAAAATAACAATATTGTTACAATAAAACATTTATAAATGTTGACAGAAAAAATTATGTTTGTGTTTTTTTTAAAGGTGCTTCGAATTTCCATTTGAATTAAATCAAGGTACCAAACCTAATCCTGATTAACTGTCACAATGTCTTACAAGTGTGGGCCAAACATGATGACTAATGAGCTAACTCTTTCATTAACCGGATGTTATTGGGTATTGGATTGTGCAGTTAACAAGTACCTAGCATCTCTGTTAAGTGACTGATAAAATCTAAATTACAAAACATTAGTCTATACATATCATTTCGGATAAACCTCTCGTATAAACTACTATACATTATGGAGTGATGGCAACATTTGAGATGTTATGTTTACAAAGTACATAGACATAACTAGCCCATACTACCAAAAAAATTAAAATATCTAATCAAAATTGATATATTTTAAAATATAAAACAGGATTTAGGCTACATACATGTTTGCTTGCTTATAACATTTACAATACTAATTTTCTTTTGAAATATTTTATAACTAAGCACTATTTTAGAAAAAGTTAAATGTCTATGTACTTTTTTTTTTAGTATCTTATTGGTATCTTATGTGTTAGAGAGCAAGCAAACATGTATGTAGCTTAAATCCTATTTTATATTTTAAAATAAATCAATTTTGATCAGATATTTTAATTTTTTTTAGTAGTAGGCCTAGCCTGGTTGGTAAACTTCTCAAAGAAATTTAGTTTAGAATTTTAATGGGACTACAGCTTAATTAGTCTATTCTTAACCGAAAAAGTGACTTGATATGCATTATGCAAGCGTCGAAAGAGACTTGAACACAATTAACAAATATTTTAATCATATTTTTAGTTTATTGGTCATAGTTTCTAATCCATTCAAACATGGCCTAACAGCCTAGGTTTGGAAGGACTATTTATATGGTGCAAAAAGTTGACCTGGTGGTCTAAGGGTAAGGTGTCAAACTTCTGTGCTGGAGGTCTGGGGTTCAATCCTCGGTCCCAACACAGATTTATCTGATTGCCAAACCCTCCCTTCACCTATGACAAGACATGTATTAATCAAAACTTGTGAATGTGAGGAATGCCAGGCCTCCACCATGGTTTGGATTCCACGTTAAACTGTAGCTCCTCCATTTCATCTCACAATCACCCTATCATTACACATTATCGTGTGTATAACCGAAACGGGTAGTAAGATGCGATGCTAATAATAATATATGGTGCAAAACCTGAAAACTAGCAAGTAACTTAAGTTCCATACTATTGAATATGGGTTAAATATATTCGGTGTGTAAAAAATAATCTAACAATATTCTTATTTCCACAGTGTCCTAGTACCCATTCGGGTCAACATTTAATGATTACGCAAATGTAATGGAGATGAGGAAGATAGTGTGCTAGAAGAAAATAACCCAAATTTGGGTGGAGGTAGAGTGTGAAATAATTTGGAAAACCTACACTTAACATGTCTGACCAGAAGTTGAATATCCCTACCCACCATCAGAAATCCAGTCTTGCTCGAGAGTGACTTGTTATACAATGCAACCAATACATGTACTTATCTTTTCTTTTCTTTTTTAAGTTACAAAATCATTGGTAGGTTTCAAATCAGTCACTTGGGACTAATTATTTAAGATGGTTCCTCATCATTCATTAGACGAAGGCCTCCTATTTACTTTATGATTAATTTAGTATATATGAGGCGTATATTATATAAGTCAAGTTTTAATAATATTTATGGCACAATAAATATTTTCAAAATCAATAAGGTGGGTTTGAAGGGCGTTCAAAAACATTAGGAATAAAGCAGTTTACAACTTGGTAAAGAGATTTAAGATTAAAATAAATGGAGCCATAACAATCACAACAAAACTAGACTCAACCTTTAGTCTAGTATAACAATAAGTATTGGTTTTTTCTGATCTGAGAAAAAAAAAGACGAAAGCCTTAACCTATGCCTCAGGATGGTACTTTGAAAATACCAATTTGAAAATGTACTAACGTTTACAAATACCTTTTGTATTAATCTTAAAACATTTAATCAATAATGAATAATAATATTATAGATATTTTTTTTAAAGGAAAAAGACTGAAATACTTACAAACTTCCTCATTAAATGTGCAGCCATTTTCTCGAGAAAAGGAACGACTTTATAACCAGAAACAAGTTGACCAGTCTTGGAATCGTCAAAATTCTCTTTTTAAAATAGGAAGGTTCTTTGAACGGTCACAAGGAAAAATAAACTAGAGAGAACTATTCATTTAAGAATTAACCAAGGCCTGTATATGATAAGGGTATTCTTTTTTTATTTTTTTATGTTTAATCATGCTTTTTTTGAGAAATTTTTAATCATAATTCAAACACATTCAAATAAAATATTTATGATAATGTACATTATTAATCATCATCATAATTTGTTTCTAGCCAGTGGCCGGGTCAATTTATAGAAACTCCTCCATCTTTCTCTATCCTTCCACAATTCTTCTCTTTGCGCTTGAACACTTTCTGTTATTTTCTTCTCTTATGTTTTTCTTTGCCCCTCTTAAGGTCTTTTTTCTAAATATCTACTTCATATCAATCATTTTATTTGGTATTTTTTCTTCTATATCCTCATTAAATGCACATCTCAGTCTTGCTTCCTCCGATATCTTATACACTCTCTGTACCCAACTCTTACCTGAATAACTTAATTCCTAATCTGATATATAATCTGATCTATTCCATATTTAAAAATTTAATTCATAAAATCAAATTATAGGTATCTTTGCAATTAGACATTTGCCTATGTAAAAGACTTACCTACATAATATGTAGGAAATAATGGTCCAACCAATGGCCACTCGCATAGAAGTACCTATCATGTAAACACCATCACCAAATAAACTGTAGCAGAAGACACAAATTAATGTTTTATCAGTCTCCACAGCCCAGTTAACCTAACAATGTTGCCAAAGCAATCAATAGTTTAGTTTAGATGTATACATGTTTACAATATAATATAAAATAATGCTGTGGCTAATTTTAAAACTTCATTTTATTGAATATATTTAGTTAAGGAAATTTTGTTTTTAATGGTGACTTTTTAATCAGTTGATAAATATAATGTGTAATAGGAAAGGGTAGGGGGTGAGAATGTGTAAAATTAGCTCAAAATAGAGATGACTTAGATGGTGTACTTTTGTAAGCACTGCATTTAACTTTCTTTTATTAATAACATACAGCAAGTAAACCACCAAAAGAGGAAAGAAGAGCAATACCTACACACTTACCAGACAATTGTAGGCCTCTTAAGTTCACAATTCAAAACACAGCATTTTGTGTGTTTGTCAGCCCCCTTCTTCAGCAGAAGAGAGTAAAACCAACTGGGCAATGGCAGCAAGGCTAGTCACTTAAATAGGTACTGTTGTTACCCGTTTCTTGACTCTTCTTAGATGAATAAAATATTTATATTATATTTAATTATTAAATTATCAGTTTTTTATTATTATTATTCAAATAGAAATTACTGAAAGGTATGAGTAGGCCTACTTGGAAGAAAAGGAGAGATGGTTATTTATGGTTATGGGTGTGGGCGGGGGGAATAAATATTGGTGAACTACGAAGCTGAGAAACATTACAACTTTTGGGCATGAAGTTATTCTAGTTTACCTGTGTCATTGTTGTTGGTATAAAAACGGTGATCACTCATTGTCTGATTGTTCCTGTGGTGAGGGCAATGTATTGAGAAATGTGGTAATTGTGTATTTGTAACCGATAAATAAGATTTTCTGTAGAACAGTTATAGTGGCCTTTCATAGAGTGTTTCATTTGTGTGAGTCTGCTGTTGAATGACGTGAAAGGTTGGTGAATTTTGCAGGTACTTCATTTCAGTTTGTTGCGTGGGTATGAACCTTTGGTCTTATGTTGCTTGGTGTTGGGTCTGGTGATTTATAGTGAATCAGAATTGTGCATAGATTGTGTTAGGGGGGAGGGTGGATTTGAATATGATTCTTGGAGCACTGTTGAGAAAGTTTTTGTATTATGAGGTTAGGGTATTGTAGTCTGAGTTCAGGATAGATCAGAGTTGTCTAGTCCTTCATAATACATTTCTATACAAACTCAGATCTATTCTAAGCACAGGCTACAATATTCTAACCTGATTACCTCCCAGACAAAAAACCTTCCAACAATGTTTTAAGAACCACATTAAATGTTCCCCTTGATCTTTTCAAAATTCTGGTTCACCCTAAATTGACCGGCCCAGCCACAAACAACTAACGTCATGCCACCAAAGGTCCTACGCTTGCAATAACCTGAGATACAGTACCTGCAAAATTTACCAACCTTCCACCTCATTCGACGGCGGACTCACACAAATTAATTACTCCATGAAAAGCCACTGTGACTGCTCTAAAAGAAAATCTTAAATACTAGTTACAATACAACTACAGCATTGCTGAATAAATTGGCCCCACCACAGGAATAGCTTAGACAACGAATGAATGGTTACCGTTTTGATACCAACCACGATTACCCTGACAAACTAGAGCACTTCATGCCCAAACATCTAACTCAAATGACTCCCTTATACTATAGTATATGAGTATTACGAGCCCTCTCCAATCGTTGCAATGCTTACTAGATTATTAGGTGGGAACTTGCTCACCAATATACAGGTTGAACCAAAGATCCCCAAACTGGGATTTAAATTCAATAGAGCTTGTATATCGCAACCTGTATTAATCTTTAGAAAAGGTACTGGAATTTCTCTCCATTTTGTAAAAAGACACAAATTCACCTGACGGCACATGTTTGTGGACACTTCACGTTACTTCATCTAGGATATCTTTCACAGCTCTGTTGATGTTTTGCTCGTCCTGCAGTGTTCTAGGGTTGTTGCAATACATCTCCTTCAGATGACTCCGCAATAAGAAATCTGGAGGGGTCAAGTCTGATTAGGTTTTCAAGATTAATCGATCATCAAAGAACTCATGGGGTATCTCCATTGTTTCATTGGACGTGTGGCACGTTGCACCATCTTTTTGGAACCAACAATGTTTGTTAGCTTCAAGCATGGCTACAAACTCACGGATTATGTATGTGTACATAGCTGAATCAATAGTTTTGAAGAAAAAGTCCCATAATTTGTCTAATGGAAATGCCTACTTTCACCACGTGAAGTGGGATTTCATCCAAACCATTTGGATTAACCACAGATTCTAGGGTTTTGGCTCTTGGCATACCTGTTTAAATAAAACCAGAAATAATCACTGAAATAAGTCATATTAGCTGGTTAATCACATTGTTGCTAGTGAATCTTCCAAATCAATTGCAGGTGTCAGGCTTTCCTGAATCTAGTGGGCGTAGCTCTTGCACTACTTGAGGGACATGTGAATATCCCTGTATAACCAAATTTATCCACCCCCCCTGGTCTCAACCTTAACTAACAATCTATCCTCTTCTTCCAAGAAGACCTTTTCTTGTTTGGAGGAACTATTATATTTCATAAAAAAAAACCAGGTAAACCTTAACTGGCCGACACAAAACGTGTTAACCAGAAGGGTTTGTACATGATAATTAACTCACTTAAAAATAAAATATTTCATGATTATTTAATTCCTATATTTACTAATTACTGTCCTTCAGAACGTTTTGGCTTATTAATGGTCTTACTAATCTCACTTATCATTACCGGCACTATTCTCTTCATCCTGTGGCAGCAAGGTGTTCCCATTTTGATTGTAGAAGCTGTAGTATGTAGTTTCCCTTTACTGATCTTATCACCCTTAAATTCATTTATTGAAATATTTTAAAGACACTATGAAGAACACATCTGCAGATTTCCCTTTACTACTACAAAAATCTACTGGGCCATTAGCTTTTTTCCTAAGATAAAATTTGAGCTCCATAAAAAGGGTACAGTAGAGCGTCGGAAATCCGAACGTCAAAGATCCAGAGCGTCGCAAATCCGGATCGGCGGTGAGAGCAGGTAGGGGAGGTAGTGGAAGGTATTCTTGAGAGTTCAACGACTTAGCCAGTCACCTCTCCTTGGTCACGTGCTCGGCTCAGTTCTGTGCTATCATTTACAAACTTTACAAGCAGTGGTGATAATGAAAGCAATGTAAAAGAGTGACGACGACGAAGAAATGGATACTGAAGAAGCTGCCGGTCCTTCACAGTCAGACGCCTATGAAGCATTCCAGACAGCTATGAACTGGTTAGTGAGTCAAGCTGAGGGGACGGCGACACAACTCGTACTTCAGACTGAGAGACGTGGTTGCAAAGAAAAGTACTTCAAGTCTTCTACAAAAAACAAGACTTTTTTACCCAGTAAGTTTCCATTAATTACTGTAGATTCTTGTTTTTTTTTCTAGAAAGTATTGTAGAGTTACTAATCTAAATTACATAATGTACATGTTCTTATTTAATATACTTTATTAAAATATTTTGTGTACTGTATACCTTCACCCTCTATTTTGCAATACAGTAGACTCCCGAGCGTCATGTATCCTCTAGTCAATACATTGCGTATGTATACAGTTATTGACAGCTCATTTGAAAATCCGGCCGGGTCCCGGTCGATCCAGATTAACGATGCTCCACTGTATTTGCAAATACATTAGTTTCTACATACGAGTATTATTAGACACATGCAAAATGCGAGGTTATTTTTTGTTAAAAGCGATGTAATTTACATTATGAGCCAAATTAAGATTCATTAAAAATAAATTAGGCTTATGTCCAGAAAACAGAACACTTCTGAACAATTTTTACACCAACAAACACTAGCATAATATGGTGAGCAAATAATGAAACTATTTAATTTTATCCCCATATAGTAAATAAATGGCTTCATTAATAATTAGTTTACTAAAATACCTTAGTAATAACAGTAAAATACCTCCATCTTCCTCTAATTTCTTCCATTCTACTCCTCTCATTTGAACACTGCCTTCAGCTCCTCCCATCTTTGTTGGCCACCCTTGCAGTCTATTTCCTACCTACATTCCCAAAATTTTCTTCCGCATTCTTTTTTTCCCCATCCTCGTTACATGACCACCCTATATCAGTCTTGCTTCCTCATGTATTTTGACAGTTAATATCACAAATATTCCTCCTTAGCTGTATTGGAGTGTGATTACATATTACTAGCCCTTGGTACTTCCCAAAATTGTAGACACTTCTTTGTTTTTATAATTTGATGTTTCACACTGTCCCATGATCGAGTAACATCACAGGACTCTAATAAAACTCAACATTTTTAATTCATATTGTGAATTAACATGGTTTCTACTCAACTTGACCAAAGAAATCCCAGACTTTTTCCCTGATTTCCCCAGATCATTTCCTAAAATTCCCCACTAAAATGTATGTAACATCCTTCTAAACCCCCCCCACTCGTTTTTCTATTAATATTTTTTATGAATAATAAGTTTTAAAATTTGTATCAAAATAATTGTTTACTAGGAATTAAAAATATATTACACAGCTACAAACAGAAAAAATGACATAATTTACTGATTATTGTATTTCATATTGAGTAAAATATCATTTTCCCAGATTTTTATTGTGATTTACCAAATTCCCGGCTTATTCCCGTTTTTTCCCGATCACTTCAAATTCCCGTTTTCCCTGATTTTCCCGGATGGTAGACACCCTGATTAACTATTTCATAGAAAAATCATAAATAGGCACAAAGCATTTCACACTTAGTAATGTCAAGTTTGATAGCTCACCATCATTACTTTAGATTTTTACAAATAGCAATATCAAAATAATCGATTACCAATCTATGTTTAGACCAAAAATGACTGCTACCACGTTGAAAATTAGTTTGTGTGAAGTGGTATGTAAAATTACAACAAAAAAATTGTTTATTTTGAAAAAATAACTTTAATGTGTGTTATTCATGAGAAAAGAGTAAAATTCATGTTTCAGAAATGCAAATTTTGCATGTTCCTATGTATTATTTATTTAGTTATAAATAGTGCCTCAAAGACTTGGGAGATAAGGTATGGATGTTGGAAGGAAAGGATTAGTTGAAATAAAACTTTCACTTCCTGTAAAGTTTGTTAACAAAACCAAAATGAACTGCAGTCTTCTTTATTTTCCAACAAACATAATTTGAATAATTACAGTACTTATTTATTTCTGCGGTCCACTCTGTGCAGAAGACTTGGAATCCCTCATAGACGCAGAACGACGACGCTTGATCTCTTCTTGTCTGCGTGCCTTTGCTTCCTTCTGGCGCTGCGCCAACAACTTGGCATACTCTGATGCCTGCTCCTTGCGTTTCAATGCACGGCGCTTCTTCAGGGCCAGTCTGTGACGCTTGCGCTGAATTTAATAAAATATTGTTATAAAAAACATCTGTATACTAACAAAAAAATAGCTCGTTTCTTGTACTTTCAAAATGAATGCACCAAGAAAATAAAAGCGAAGTAAAAAAAAGTTTAGCTCTTGCCTGCATGGCTAAAAAATCAAATCATTTATTTGATTTAGACTTGGATAATTTCAAAGAAAACAAAATTATCTTAAGACACTCAGCTCTTTATAATTTGTTTATTCAAGAGACCCCATTAGCCCTTTGTCCACTGTGAATGCGTTCCTTTTTCCACCATAAAAGCCATTTTGGGTTTGTTCCTAGACACTCAGATTAAAAAAAAAGTAAATCTGGTAGGCAATAAATATCAAAACATCTAAAAAAGATGGAATGTATATTGGACAGTTTTGTTTAGTTATTCTTTGAATATCTATTAGTAAGCCTTTAAATTCTTATTCTGATAATAGACAATGGGATATTGCACCAATCCAGAAACTAACCTGCAGTGTAACAGGTGTGATAAGGCGCTGAATTTTGGGCGCTTTAAAACGCTGTTTTGTCTTGCCCTCCTTGAGAGGTAGTGGCCTCTTGATCACGTACTGTCTGACATCATCCTCCTTAGTAAGGTTGAACAACTTCCTGATCTTTGAGGCTCTCTTAGGGCCCAGACGGCGTGGGATAGTCGTATCTGTAAGGCCAGGAATCTCCTGCCCAAAGGTTCAATTGGAAATTGAAAAACAACCCCACAACGTATATTAAGTATAATCACAACTATTAAAATATAACACCAAGATTATATAAAAACTATATATTCAAATTTAACCTTTTGTCCAAAGCATCTTAAAAAGTTATCCTAAAAGATTTTAATGACAATTCATAAGTTTTATGTATTATACACACAAACACAGATTTTGCCTGTTATTATATTCATGCAGTTTGTTCTGTTCAACAGTAAAAGATGGTTATGTTATTTAATGGTGCTCAGTTGAGTCGACTAGGAAGTTGTAAGCTAAAAGTGAAAAGTTTAGGGTTAAGGGAAAATAGGTCTATGTTAATGAACATTGATAGATGATCCTTAACTGTAAATTTTTAATAATAATTTTTTCCCAAAAAATTATTCTTGATTGAGCTTGGGAACATCCAATTTCCCAGTTCAGGATCCCACACAAGCTAATTATATATATTATATTTTTGCAAGTGTTTTTTAAAAACTTTTTAGATAATTTTTGTTGTTGGAAATACAACCAAGTTAAATAACTTATTTTTAATATAATTTTGGATGCACTTAAACGATTGAGATTGTACATGTTGAAGAATCATAATTAAGCGAATATAAATCAAGGTTAAATTTTAAGAATCATTGTAATTTGGCATATAATGAGGATGGAAAAAAGGATGCCGAAGAAAATGTTGGAAATAAAAACTGTAGGAAAAAGACCGTACCGCAATGGAGGCCAAGAAAGAGATGGGAGGAGCATTTAACAATGTGTTCAATTAAGAGGAAGAATGGTGTAAGAATAGAGAAAGATGGTGGCATTTTATTAAACTGACCCGGTCACAGACTGGAAATAGGTGATGGTGGTGATGTAATTGAGAAACACAAGAAATCAAACCAATCTAGTAAATATTCTTGATATTTCTTTAGTTGATCCCAATAGTGCAGAACGATGTTTTATTAGAATACCATACTAATAATAAAATTGTAGCAGAGTTTAATGTCTTGACACACAATAACGCAAGTGTGACATGAGGTAAGTATCTGCCATTTATTCTCCACAACATACAATCTCTCTCTGACACAAGATTTCAGAGCGAAGGTGCAGTGTGTGCTACAAGTCAAATGAACCACAATGTATTGATGGGCTGTGAGGTTAGTATGCCAAGTCTTTGACTGCGACTCCTCTATTTTTCGAACCCGACCCAGAATCCAACTTCCTACTTTTGTACTTTTTTCCCCTTCCATTTTTATGTCTAGAAGGAAAGTTTTTTATTTGACTTCCATAGTTTTTTTTAAAGATAAATGTGCATAGCCAGGATTGAAGTTTGTCTAAAGACATGTGGTAGAGGGGTGGAAAGAAGAAATGAAAATCACATGTTGACTTTGAAAATTTAGATTTGTATGCTAAAATGTGTTAAGATAGATTGTAGTGTGTATTAACTGAAAGAAAAATGCTATTTTTAGGTTGTAAATAAAAATCATGTGAAAATTCTAGAAATTTTATCAAATTCCTTGACTTTTCAGTTTTCCAGGTCGCTGGACATCCTGACTAAGTGCCTGATAACACAGAGCACAGACTAATAATAATAATAATAATAATAATAATATATAGCACCGTGTCTTACTACCCGTTCGGATTATACGCTAGCACAGACTAGGGATGCTAATTTAGAGAATACTACAAACAACCTCATTTGATAGGGTTTAAATATATGGGAACAATTTTAACTATAAGTAACGATATTCGAATGGAAATTAGGAAAATAATAGTCAGTAAATGCATGCTATTACTGTCCATAAGGTGTTCGATTTTTGCATTTTTTCAAGGAATATAAAATTAATAATATACAACAATAATAATTTTGCCGATTGTTCTCCAAGATTGTGAAACATGGTCTCTTACCTTACATAACAAAAGTAAATTTAGGTTGTTTGAAAACAAGGCACTTAGGCAGATGTTTGGTCCAAAAAAAGGGATGAAGACACTGGTGAATGGAGGTCACATAATTATTAGTTACATACACTGTACTAATAACAAGACATTGTTAGGATAGATAAATCTTGCAGATTACAATGGGCAGGATATGCAGCGCGAATGGAATAATTTAGAACCGTGTTCAGGGTATTGAGTGGCAAACCTAATGGAAGAATAACATAAGAATGGACTTAAAAGAGAAATAGGGTGTAATGAGGGTGGGACTGGACAGAGCTCGCTCAAGATAGGAATAGGTGGAATGCTTGTGTAAGTGTGAACAAGAAATAAACTTTCAAGTTTCCAATGCCATAAAGTACACGAGTTAATAATACCAAGTTGAACCATGATTTTAATAACTATTCAAATTCGAAATTATTGTATCCAAAGATATATGTAGTTAAAAAATTACTATCCGTTCACCCCTGAGCAAAAGATATGTAATTATTACTACAGTCATACAAACTCAAGGTTACTTACCGCCTCTCCCTTTTTGACAATAACAAGAGCTAGAACACTCAAGTTACCATCTACGATGCAGCCGCGGACAGATTTACGCTTCCTTTCACCATCTCGGCGAGGACGATAACAAGAGTGTCCCTTGGACAGCAGCAACCTGACACGACCTGAGCAAAACAAAGTCTTACAGGTTATAACAGAAACATTCATCGCTTAGCATTTAAGCAATGTGGTTGAAATGTTTATTCCAAAATCTCATTGGATATACAAAAGATTGATACAAGCCTTGAAAGAGGCGGTAAAAATCTGTTTTAAAATGCCTTAAAAAGACATTTTCCAAAAAATGAAGCATTCTGTACACAAAAAAGTTTGTGTTTGATATTTAAATGTATGATATTTGAAAATAACCCAACCAAACCACCCTTAATAGTTTTTAGAAGATAAATCTTTGTCAAGGTTCCTTCCAACACTTAGTAGTATGAACAACTTTTTCATTCAACAGTGTATTTTGGGCATGATTTGTTTCAAAAATAGGAAAAAAGCATCACATGTATCAGGGTGGTTCAACGCTATCATTCCAAGGGCCAAATATAGTTTTCAGTCAGTTTGCACTGCGAGTCAAAGATATATTTACCAATACCAACAACTTAACACAGCCCTACAAACACTTAATGAATAATTATTTTCAATACCTGTAATAAATTGTACAATTTTTGATTGGTATAATCATTTAAATTTTTCTACCAAAAATAAGGTTGGTAATTTCCCAAAAATGTATTATGAAATATGTACACAGCATTTCACAAAATAGCTTCAGCATTATAAATATATTCGTGTACATATTTTTACTAATTAAATAAATCCATGGTTAAATGCAATCTTGACCTTTTTGAATAAATATTTTTATTAGAATCATTAGCTATTTCACATCCTCCAGCAACGGTTTCCCTTTAATTTCCCCCCAGGATACTGCAATGGCCACATTTTCATCAAACGTGGGCCATACCCGGCCCACAGTGACCTATACCTAAAGTTCACACACAGACAGCTTAGCTCCTTTCAACAAGCAATGAAACTTATTTATCTCAAATATAAAATAATGGGCAACAATTGGTGTTAGTTCTGAATTTTTACAGAGTGATGGCAGTTAGCTGTTCAGTTTCAAATGCTTTAAGATTTAGTATTATTATTATTAGCACCGCGTCTTACTACTTTAAGATTTAGTAATTCACTCACTTTCTCTAGAGTAGAATTAGCACAAAGATTAAACCTTACATGGTGGCAAGATAGCCTTAAATAAAAAAGGATTGATGGGTATATATGAGACCTAAACGCGATTATGGAAGGAAAATTACCTTACGATAATTTATCTTTTTGTAAAGAAAATTGGGCTATTAACAATTGCCACCAGAGTATGTACAGTAGCCCCATGGCTTCTTTGGTACTGGCTCACAGCTCACAGCCTTAAAAAGTTACCAGTCAAAATTATGTATCCCTACGCCGAACCAGATGATCTGCAAAAACATGTGTTTAGCAGCTGTCACTTTTGAAAGTCAGCTGTGAGCTGTCAGTCGGCATCAAAGAAGCCATGGGGCTATTGTAGCTGTGTTTATGTAGACATGTATCTATCGTACACTGAGAAAATACACAATATGCAATTCTCAAATTAAAATAGAAATTACTTTACCACAACATCTGAGCATAGCCAATTTACGTATACTATTGGATAGTCTTATGTGTGTGGATTTACCTTATAGATTTTTCCTGTCTGATTGATTACCTGAATACAAAATTATGACATAAACATGATAAAATGTAACCCCATTAAGAACTTGTAGCATGTAAGTCAAACAAACAGTAGGAACTAACCTTTTTTTTAAAGATATTATTAGAAATAATGTCAAAATCAAGATTTGAACATAAAAAAGTTATTACATCTCTGGTTCAATTTTCTTAGGGTTATTATTAGGGGAGTGCAAAGTTCGCTTATTCAATTCGAAACACATATGAATCAAATATATGAAAAGTTCTCAAAGATAAAAATAAATTCAAATAATGTATGTTTGTTGGTTTTTTGCTTAAAAAACCTTACATTTTCATTATTTTGGTTATTTATATAACTTAATGCACTGAAATCATTAAAAGAATGTTTTATTTCATAATAGTTTGCCATATTTCATTCTAATCTGATTAATAATATCACACAATTCAATTCAAACACTTCAGATTTTTGTTGTTATGTGCATTAGTTAATAATTTATATTGGAGCTAAGAATTCCATTAAATGAATATAAATTAGAATTTGTATGTCAATTTATTTATCAAAAAACCTTTGAAATTAATGAAAACATTTTTTTTCAAAAGCTTCTATACTTTCAAAACTTTGTTCATCCCTTGCTAAATACCAAATGTTACTCTTTTGTTTACATGTGCAGAAACCTTTTAGTGTAGGGTAAAACTTAATAAACCTAACAATGGTTACTAAGCCTAGGTGTATTTGTTCATTTCGGAGTGCACACAAAGTGCAGCCCTTAAGAGAGCAAACAACATTAATCTCCCACACATATGAACACACTCAAGTTAGGTAAACACTTGAGCATTGCCTTTGTGTGGTAAGGATGATATTGGTTTTACAGACACTAAAGTTAAATGGTTAGGGTTTTAGCCTCTTAGACTCGACCATTTCCTATCTATATATTTATTTACCCAGCTTTATTTTACTAATTTAATATTAGTCAACTTTCGATTCTACAACCTTTCATGGTTCCCTGGAAAAGGGTCGTTATTTCGGAGTGGGCCGTTATTGGAATTTTAACAGATTTTGTTCCACCCCTGACCTTCATACGAAAAAATTACATTTTTTAGACAATACGTGAAAAAGTAAATAAAATTAAACCTACTTATTTTTTGAAGAAGGTACTCCTTTCACTAATTTTGTTAAAATTATAAGTTCGTATCAAATTTTTAAAAAATAGCGTGGGTCATCAAAAATCGTTCACAAAATCCAACCAAAAACGTAACCAAATCAAAATAACAATGTTAAACAATAGCATGGGTCATCAAAAATTGTTCACAAAATCAAACCAAAATAGTAACCAAATCAAGAATCGAAATAACAATGGCAAAAGCAAGCCTGGCGCGTGATGTAGCGGCAGTCGCGTGCGGGGAAACATTGTCTTGCTTGTGGGAGGGGTTGGACAGAGTCAAGTGATATTGGCTGGCATTGATGAGGTGGTGTCTTTTTTTATACCTGACCCACCCCAGTTACTAGTAATACAGCGTTCACAAAGATAATGGCAACGCAGCGACCTAAATAAATGCAACAAACACATTTTACAGCCGATTTCCTTAAACGTTTCAA
The DNA here is from genome assembly GCA_901482245.1 of Timema douglasi. Classification (NCBI taxonomy): domain Eukaryota; kingdom Metazoa; phylum Arthropoda; class Insecta; order Phasmatodea; family Timematidae; genus Timema; species Timema douglasi. The sequence continues at coordinate 152,976 of CABEEJ010000281.1, forward strand.
CTCTTTTTCCCACATTTTTCACGGTTCCCCAAAAAAGGGTCGTTACTTGGAGAGGGACGCTATTCCCGGGGTCGTAGAATCGAGAGTTGAATGTATTCTTAAACGCCTAGATTTATTTGTTCATGTGACAGTCCTGCGAGTGCCCATCAGTTATAATATCCAAGGACATTTGGTCAGTTTTACACTTCATTTTACTAAATTCCCCCCGCTCCCCTCCCAAGTTTATTAGTATTTACATGTTGTAACTGCCAGTATGAGGAAACATCCAAATTATTGTAAGGACAGAAATAAAGTATAACAAAATATAGCACACTTATATTTTTTTTCTAGCAAAGCGTCTTACTATTCGTCCGGGTTATATGCCTATGTACTAATTACGCTGATGGGTTAGGATTTGGGAAGGCTTAATTTAGAGGAAGCAAACTCGCATTCGAGGAAAATGGAAAACCATTTAGAAAAAACCACCCCCATTCGCCCGAGCGAGATTTGAGCCTCCATCTCCCCATCATTGGCAGTCAAGCCCAAACACGAAACTAATACATTAGCTAACTAATCCCCCAAGGCAGGGTGCATAAGATAGGAAAATGCTCCTAATGCATGAATAAGTGTCTGAACAAACGTTCTCTTCATACCAGGCTCTTTCGCAGTACATCACCTACTGCTTTGGTAAACACAGAATCTTATCAAGCAGTATACCCACACTCATTGTCTGTGGGCATTTTCTTCCACAATGATGTGTTCGATGACAAAGAATTGATCCAGTTTGCCTAAATTTTCTTATTAACATCAACAGTGTTTGATTTGTGGGTGCGATTTTATGAGAACCCTTCTTCAAAAAGTTCAAACACACGTATCACACTGGGTCCCCCCAAAGGGCCTGATCCACATTAACTACCGAAAATAGTGCTCCGCAACAAAAGCCTTCTCACAAATAATTATTAAGTCATTGTTTAGCACTGTGCTCTATGACCGTTCCCTTTAAGCACCAAGGTCACACTACAGCCTCGTCATGTCACCTTCCGTTACTATGATGCACAGTGTTGCCAACTTGCGGTATAAATTATTTCCAGCCATACTGTTTGGGGAGGGAGGAAGCATTGCTATGGAGGAAAACTAAAGTTATGAAATTGGAATCGAGCCCCTTTGATGGCTACTATGTAAAAATTGAAGACCTTTGAAACAAATTTAACATGGATACTCCAAAAATGTCCTAACTACAGCTATTTTTGTATTATTAGGACAACATTTTTCACTGCACTTATAAAATTTGCATTGGTTTTTTAGCACCGCGTCTTACTACCTGTTCGGGTTATACGCTTTAAGTACTAATTACTCTAATGGATTAGGAATTGGGAGGGTTGAATTAGAGGAAGTGAACCCGCATTTGCGTGG
>CABEEJ010000281.1:154574-241549 GCA_901482245.1 Timema douglasi
CCCCCCCCCCAGTTCACCCGACCGAGATTTGAACCCCGATCTCCCCGTCCTCAGCAGTCGAGCAGCTCAACACGACAAGCGTGTTAGCCAACTACGCCACCGAGGCGACCTAAATGTTAATATGGTTTTTTTTTTTGCACTTTTGACAAAGCATACCTCATTCTGGGTGAATTTTACACGTACCACTGTATGCAACCATTTATTACAAGATGATCCCGTTGTCATCCCATTTTTAAATTTGGTATATATGCTCCCAAAAGGTGTATAAAAATAATATATTTTTACAAAAAAATTAAAAATTTAAATTTTGCAATTAAAAACTTGATATATATTTTTTAATTAAAAAAACACTTAAATATGGCCAAGTTGCACGTCATATTAAAGCTTGTAAAATCCTGAAGAAAATGGTACAAATTACACCTCTCTATGCCTTATAGTTTTTGAGGTAGAGCCATTTGAAAATTTTAAAATGCGGTCATAACCATGTGAATTCCAAAACTTTGAAAGCCAAAGGAATTTAAAAAAAATTGATGTTTCATATTTTTCGTCCTTTCAGTAGATAGAACCAATTTTTCAAAAATCAACAAAATTTGAAACATCATGTTCCAGAATTATTTTTAATTGGTTGATTTCACATGGATTTACCCAAATGTAAGGTACAGACTGTTCTAGCCAGCCAATAATACTGTGAACCACATAAACAGGGCTATTTAGCGCTTCTTTTGTTAAGTTTAGTGACGTCAACAGGGCCATTTGGTAATTCGTTTGTTTTAGTTATGGAGACAAATTCTTCGATTTCTCTTCATTTTATCCTCCTATTTTGCAAACTCTTACTACATTTTTCAAAAAGTCTAAATTAATGTCAGTTTTTCTCGAGTTATGTTTAAGTGAATCCTGTTCATATGAATTTTTTTACATGAAGTAAACATTTAAGTTGATCTTGATCCTAGTACTAACCTAACCTTCCAAGTCTATACACATTATTTCCATGTAAAGTATTCTAAGATACATTTTAATTAATTCATTATTTAATTAACCAATCCAAATGTTAGTGATATATTTATTAAAATTTAATTAATGATGCTGTCAAGTGGTTTTACAGAAAAAGAAGTTTCTCAAAAGGAACTTAACATTAACCCAATATGGGTCTCTTGGCATCTTAGCTATCCTTGCGTCCATTTTCCACCAGGAGGGAACAACCAACATGCAAATCAACAAATCCAAAACGGCTTTTAATCTATTACTAGAAAAAACAAACCCAATTTAAGTACACAATTGGGTACTGCCTCTGTGTAGAGTTAAATGATTGATTAAACTAAAAATTAACCCCTGGACTGAATGGCCAATTATCTTTAAATACTCACTATTTGTCAAGATTCCTTGTTTCATAGGAAATCCTTGTTTGTCATTTCCACCAGCCACTCTGACAACATATCCTTTCCATTCATCACCCAGAGAATCTGCTTCAACTTCAGCACCCATGCGCTTCTCGTAAAACACACGGAGCTTGTGTTCATCCACAACTTCAAAAAGTTTTTGACATCCCGTTGCAGGGAAAGACACGTTAAGCTATACAACAAGAATAAAAGAGCAAGTGAAATTAAATCCAATTCAGACAAAAGACCAAAAATTATTAAAATAAATAACACGTTTAAGGTATGGTAAAGAAACATCGTGATCACCCTACGGATCCAACATTTGTAAGGTCATCTCAATGTTAAAATAAAGTTCGTGGTAAAATATTATTCACTAATAATACGTTGAAGAAACGTAAAGGTATATTACGCCAACATATATACTTTAACCGAACGTTTTAGTGCTTAAACTTACCTTCATTTCTCACACATACGAGACTACTCACACGCCATTAAAAAAGAATCGACCACAACGAATCATTCAAGTCGACTCTGCAGTCGACTTTCGTTTAGATCTTTATAAAATGGCTGTTGGTAGTAAACAAGTCAATGAACTTTAAACAGATAGATTTTAAATTACATTGGTGGAATTTGAAATAACCAAGTAAAAGAAATAATAGATGGTTGTATAAATTCTAAAACCTAAATATGTAAGTTATTTTATTACACGTTTAAAATCCTTATACTTAGCAGAATAAAAATTAGATGAATATACAATTTTATAAGCAACGAAGCCGTAAATAATTGTTTAACACAATATCAGTTATGATAGTATTTAATGTGAGAAACTGATTTTTTTTTAAACTATGTTAAATAATAGTAGTGTATAATTATATAAAACACCTGCACACACACTTCATATATAAATAATTGTACTTAGTTTCACAATTGCGTCCTGTGACATCATGCAAAAGACATTTCCATCCCAAAGATGTGTTCGATCCGGGTTAAGTTTTACAAAAATACTAAGTACAAAGCCACTTTAAAAAGCACCATTTCTGTTCCAGCATTTTTCTACAACGGTGTTAAATTTCTTTTTAACTATAGTGTTGAGTTCTTCTAAACGTTTTGCATTGATAGTTACTTGTAGGTCTTCTAATACGGTATCGGTATGCGACTTTGTTTATTTCTAATGATCCAGTTTAGTCCCTTTAAGGCCCAATCTTACAATGTCATGTTATTCTATTCGTTAGGGCTTAACATGAGGTTAAGCTATAGTGACCACTACTTTAGATTTTACAATGTTCGGTTAGAGCTAGCGTCCTCGTTATGGTTATAGTAAAGTTAACGCGAGGTCTACCTTTTGGTCAGGATTTTAATGTCCACATTAATTTCCAAGCATTCCGCCACATTGTTTTATGGCAATTGTTATTAATCAAGTGAGGTTATATTATTATCATTAGAAAACTTTGGACAGTTATTTATGGATTCCCTCAGTTTTAATGTTGACCAACTGTGATTAAATAGATGTTTCACCTAAGATTACCTAATCACAGGTTTTCAGTGTTATAAGTCTAACTTTCAAAAATATTTGTTTGTGCCTATTTGGTGTATATGGTACGGTGTCAACCTACTATATAATGGACTCATGCTCAATTCTGATGACACCCAATTTTTTTTTAAAAAGACGAAATTACTGTCAGTTTAACACTTAGATGATAATAAAATAATTATGTGGAATTTATTCCTTCTATTCAAGTATAGAGACGCCAGTCCAATATTGGCAAGTAGAACCACATCGCTAAGGTGCGCGGCATTAGTGCTGTACACTAAATAATTTGAAGCGGGATGTTATACTTTGAACACAATGCATTTTCTATTGTGGAATGTCAATGATTAATTCTTAAATCAAATTCAATCAAATGTAACTAAACCCTCTATTTTATAAATAAACCACCTTATAAAACGTAAAATCTAGAAAATTTATCTAAACGCCTTCTTTAAAATAAACTACAAATTTCTAACAAAACAGTAATGGCAAATTTTACATAAACTTCACACTTTCCTTTCTATAGCCTTCACGTCCACACATGCACGTTTCTCTGTGACGTCATTGCAAGCTGATCCTAGCGATTATGCCCCAAACTAGTTTGTGGGGATTACTTAGTCCTATAAGAATTCCCACCCCATATTGGTTTTTAAATTGGAGGCGTAAATAATTAATTAATTAATTAGATAAACTAAGGTTTTTTGTTTTCAAGTAGGGCCTAGTTGTTAAAAAACAGTTCTATTGTAAGACTTTGGTTATAAAAGTAGGCTAAACGTCACACCATTTAATTTACAGACTCAATTCATTTTTGTTTTATTTCTTCATAATCATTTTTAACTCCTCCTCTTACCATCGGTTTGGGTTTGCGCATATGTACTAGTTAAGCTAATATATTGGGTATGTTGAAGGTTGAATTTATATTAAAAAAAGTGAACCTACATTTACGTGAAGGAAGAATGGGCTAAGCATTAAAAAAAACCTTATAATCAACCGAGATTCTAGCCCTGATCTCTTCGTCATCAGCAATCTAATTTATTGCGAGAGTGACACCTCAGACCACCGAAGTGGATATAAATTAATGACCAAGTGTTTTTATCTCCTTAGTTGATAAACTGCGTATAATAGGTTTAAAATAGTTTTTTTTAATACTTTGATGTAGGACATTGTTTGGCTTTAAAAGTAGGTCTAGTCTATTGTAAGACTTCGTTTATTTTAAAGGTATGTTCTAGGCCAGTGTAAAAGCTTGTTTGTTGCCAGAGTAATTCAACATTTAGATCTCGGCACATTTTGTTCATGAAGGCAAGCGCAGGAGGGTGAGTAATCAGCAAGATTCATCGTTGGTTTTATTTTTTGTATTCTAACAAAAAAAGTTAAATATGATCTCTTTATTAGTGTTTATATCGAATTGAACATCTCACATTACAACTCTTATTTAATTTGTTACTCTTTTTACTTAATTTATTGTATCAAAATCAACATATTATTCAAACAATATTTAAACAGGTTTGACACAAGCAATGATTAGCTCCATGTTTCAGCAAATATATATATATGTTTCATGAGTCTGCCGCTACCAGCGCCATATACATCAACACATCTTTGTGGGTTTAATGTTTCCTCATCTCTGATGATAAGTATTCATTTTCCTAAACTCGGTCACACCCAAGGTCAAAGATATACGAGACTTGCTATTCTTTAGGTACACCGATCAGTCATTGAAGCCAAAAAACTCTACTATTTTAGTATATTAGCACGCGCGCAATTTAAATGTGGTAGAGAAATTTGAACCTCAAAGCTTTAATTTTATTTAGGTAATATGGTGACCAGAAAAAAATATCTTGGATAAAAAAACCTTATTACTAATACCCGAAATGAGGAATAGGTATATTTAAACTAGGGCATACACCCGCTTTGGTGGCCACTTAGTCTAAGGCATCACTCTCTCAATATACTAAGACTGGCAATGATGGGGAGATCGATTTCGGTCTGGTGTACTGAGGGTGGTTTTCCCTAAATGGTTTTCTATTATCCCTCCCATGTAAATGTGGGTGCACTTCCTCTAAATTTGGGCTTCCTTGTCCTTAATACATTTATGTTTATTAATATATATAGGTGAATAATCAGAATTAGTAAAATGATGTGCTATAAAAACTAGGCATGCAACTTAAAATAAAGCATAAGTATTAACACTTGTAAAAAACCTAGATAATTGAGTAAAAGCAATCAATTATTATAGTTGATGTGTAGGTTATTTTACTAATAAAATCTTATTTTATGTCATCCTAATTATTTTCTCTACTAATCATAATACCTAAAGCCGTAAAATGAAAATATACCCCAAACTCTTTACAATATTTAAATTGCTCGTATGTTAATGCTAAGAGACTTGCAATTTTTGGCTTCAATGTCTTATCACTTGAACATTCTGAGTGAGGAGTGTCAAAGAAGTGATCACACTTGAAGAAACTTATTTAAAATAAACAGTTGCTAGAGCATCATCATCAACCGTTTCCAGCATGTGACGGGTCAGTTTAGTAAAATGCCTCCATCTTCCTTTATCCTTTCATAATTCTTCCTCCTTCAAATTTATATTACCAAAATTCATGCAATCTAACTCATTGAAACAGGTACTTTTACAGAAAATGTCACCACTGCAACTGCTACAAGTTTCTTATGCTTTAGAATTTTCTGCACTATCTTTACCTATATAAGGAAAACATCTTAGCAAATATAATACAATTACCTCATAAAGCAAATACTACACTAACTTTAAAATTAGTTTACATCCATTTTGAATCCATGATCGTCTGACTGGTAAAGAGGATGGATGACCAGAATACTTCTCAGCTTCATCGCATTAATTTTTCCATCGATTTAAAAAAAAAATGCACAAAGTTTTATAACTTCTGTCACTCTTAAATTTTCATATGATTTTGTGAGCTCTAAGTATATTCACATGACTTGGATAGGATGAATATTAGTCAGAACAAGGGTGTAACATCACCAGCATGGTCCCTGGTGCAACATTTGTTAATGGGCACTACCCCCTCCCCCCCCCAATTTTTTGCTAGCTAAATTCTCTAAAATCTATTTGTAATAGATTTCTCCTGTCCTCTGGTTACGCCGCACTGACAAAAATCTGACTGTCAACAACACCAAATATGAAGTGGCGTGTGGCATACCATTGAATGTGGTGCGACCATACCCGGGCTCAGAGCTCTGGGGGCCCATTATGAAAAAGAAAATAATATCTTGTTTCTATGTGTAATGTGTTTAATAATAAAATTTTTAAATTTTAACTAAATCCTTCTTTTTGAACCAATATTACTGTGATTGGAGCAGACGAGTTTATTATTTACTCTTTAATTGAATTAATTTGACTTTTAATTTCAAATTCAAACTATGTCAGCATACTGAAAAGTAATGCCTCCTATTTATTTATTATAAGATGAACAGACGTAGAAGTACAAACCAAGATTCGTTCAAATCTCTCGTAGGTGACCTGGCGGTCTAGGGGTAAAGTGTCAAAGACTTCTGTGCTAGCGGCCGGGGTTCAATCCTCGGTCCCGGCATAGATTTATCTGATTACCAAGCCCTTCCTTCACCTCTGAAAATACATCTTGTGAATGTGGGGAATGCCAGGCCTCCACCGTGGTTCGGATTCCACGTTAAACTGTAGGTCCTTCATTTCATCTCACAATCACCCTACCAATACACATTAGCGTAAGTGTTTATAACCCGAACGGGTAGTAAGACGCGGTGCTAATAATAATAATAATAATAATAATAATAATAATAATAATAATAATATAAACAACAATAAATAAATAAATATCTCGTATTTCCCACCTCATGAGGCCAAGTTTCCAACCTCTGCTACTTGAAGTTTCTGAATTACAGTTGTAAATATTGTGGAGTATAATGTGAATATGTTAGCGTGCAGTGATCGAGTTCTTAATTGAGAAAATGTGTCCGATTGTCACTCATCTGTGAATGGTTGTCATTTTATAGAGGAATGTGTAGACATCAGCACTGACGTTGGGTTTCATGTGCTTGCGAGGGGAAGCTTGAAGATGCCACTCTCAGCCTGAGTGACACACAACAGAGCAGAAGGTCGTGAACCTCTACCAATGAGGCTCACCAGAAGTGTGTGGATTAATTTAAATCAGACTCGCCTGGTTTCCAACAAAAACTGGCATTTCATGTGAGCGAATGCATTCAATGATTGCAGATTTGGGCTAACGAAAGGTGTGTGTGTGATGGTCACCTTGAATGCTCACTCCTGAAATGAAACGGAAGCGGTCAGACATTAGCAAACAGTTTTTGCTGAGCCATGGATGGGAAGGTTAATTCATGGACAACATCGTTACAGGAGATAAGAGCTGGGAACATCAATTTGAGAGAACAAAAGATTGTCTATCAAGTATCGCCACAAAGGGTTGACAACACAAAAAAAATTCAAGAATGCAACGTCAATGGGCCAAGTCACACTGACGGTTTTCCGGGATGTTTGAGATGTGGTGCGTTCAGAACTTATACCTAGAGACAAAGTCATCAAAGAAAACTAAAAGACCCGCTTTCATGGCGTGTTTGGCTAACGCGCTAGTTTTGTGTTGAACCAGACTGCCTAGGTTGGGGAGATCAAGGTTCGAGTCTCAGTCGGGTAAACTGTTAAAAAAAAAAAAAAGTTTTTCACTCTCCCTCCACGCAAATGCGGGTTCACTTCCCCTAAATTCAACTTTACCAATCCTTAACCCATTAATGTAATTAGTAATTAAGTGTATAGCCCGAACGAGTAGTAAGATATAGTGCAAAAAAAAACCACACCAGTGTGAGTTACCCTGTGGAAATTTGACGTCTTGATTTTACAGTCTTGGATCAACCCCTGTACAGCCAAGATATGGATCTTATGGATTTCCATCTCGTTCAAAAACTTAAGAAACACCTTTCAGGACATCACTTCAGGTTGAATGACGAAGTCAAGTCAGAGGTTAAGTTGTGGTTACGTCATCAAGATGTGAAATTCTATTATGATGGAGTCATGAAACTAAATGAACTTTAGCAACTGTGTGTTGACTGCCAGGGTAATTGTGTGGAAAAATAACTAAATAGAGGTGAAGTTCCAGAAAGTTAACTGTTTTGGTTTTATTCAGAAATAAACACCCACTTCCTTGTAAAAGATTGGAGCTATTACTTCTCAGTAACCCTTGGTACATTTCTCAAATACTAATTGAAACAATTTTGAGCTTAATTACACTAGCAATATTTTCAATAATCATTTAAATGAAATCCTAACAGTTTTAATTTTATTAGATCCCATATTGAGTAATAAAAAAAGACTGCAAGGGAGGTCAATAAAGAGATGGGAGGAGCAAATAACAGAAAGTGTGCAAGGGAGAGGAGAGGAATGGAATCGATTAAAGGAGGAAGACTAATGGAAGGATAGAGGTAGATGCAGGCATTTCACAAAACTGACCCGGTCACAGGCTGGAAACATGACAATGATGATGATAATATCCAATATAGTCAATACAGTCAACCTTACAGTTCAACCAAAAGCATCAGTCTACTCTCCTGACCTGATGAAGCTGTCTGTGACAGTGAAAGCTTGTACTTAACAATGTGTTTATGTTTTTTAGTGTTATATCTAAACAATTTCTACTCCAGTATCACCTAGCTAAGTGTGCTGGCTATCCCTCCTAATTTAAACCATGATTTAGCCTAGTGCTCTATACCACATAATATCCAATATAAGCAAGCAAGCAGAATAACTATCAAAATGTCTGGTTTGCTGGTGGCTGTGGGGATCAAATTCTGACCCGGTGTGTAGACTATTGATATGCTGTAATTTAAGATCATCAATTAATTAACCTAGCCACTTTCTCATCTTATTGCCTTCAAACGTTTTAAAATAATGCATCATTCTTTGCCACACAAAAATTAGAAACTCATCATGTGTGAACAAGTGTGCTCCAATGTCTTGATCAGATGTATCACTCGTATAATTATTCTCTTAAGCCGGTGTTTGGGGTAATACAAAAAAGTTTTGGTCACAGCTCCTTTATTATAGTTAATGAGAAATACATGAAGCGACACTTTACATTATTATTGTTTCACATTTTCACAAACAAAAAGTGATAATCGTTTACACCCAAAAATTCATCCACATTCTTAATCTTAATATATTAATAAATGAATATGAATGTATAATTACTTATTAGTGCTGACATGCAAAGACAAATCAAAATGTTCTTATTTTAAAGTCAGGTAGGTTTTGAAGATTTTGTATAGTCGTGGTGTGATTTTCACATCCTAATCAATGTCTTACATGACTGACCATTATCATAAAGAATCTACATTTTATAAATTCATAATTGACTAACACTACAGTAACCAAATCACAAAGCACACTCTTCTGTTAATAGTATCTGTGCCAAAATAAACATAATTTCTTATGGACGTTTCTTTATAAATGTAACACATTTAATTATTTTAACTTTAAATCTACAATTCACTTATTAGGATTAAAATAGAATTCTTTGTAAAAAAATTCAGCTAATATAGGTCAAAAGACAAGAATGTATTAAATACAATAATTATATTTCTAACAAATTGACAAAAAACCTTTAAATAAATGAATGTCATGAGTATAGACCAAAAGTGTGAAAGTTAACCAGGCAAACAAGGTCAAAACCTGTCGAAATATTAAGCCAAATAATCGAATTAACAGTAAATTTGCAAAAATAATCAGAAAAAGAAAGTAAAGTAATTCGAAAAATAACTGCAAATAAAATCAATCCAAAGACTTGATTGCTGGCTTAAATTTAAAACATTATACAAACATTAAACACTTTTCAGTCTTCAAACCCGACATGAAAAATTTCCAACAAATATAAATATACACTACAATGAAAATGAATGTCAGTCTTCAAAATTGAAGAAAGATCAGACATTTTGGCAAGTGGTTAAGTGTTACATGTTTTATGTAGTAGAGACAATTTGTTAAGTACTTGAAATGATTTCTATAAATTACATATTAGACTATTTCTCTTCATAGTATCTAATTATCTTTTACATTTATTATTCCATAGAGATTTGGCCAATATATGGTTGAATTTATCTTTATAATCAGGAGAACGGAAGTGTTTTTAAGATTTAAAAAGTGCAAAAGAAAACTATTTTTAGATGCACTTAGCCAGAATTAGGCATCTAAATGAAAACGTCAAAAACTATTATATTTAAGCATGGAAAAAGTGAAAGATTTTAAAAAACTCAATGAAACTACAGTAGAAGAGACCACTCAAGGAAAGGGAACGTTTACACATACAATAACTAACAAAAATAAGTGGCAATAAATTTAGTTGTTTAGTGATTACTTCTAAGTTAACATCCATTTGACATTTTTGATTTAACCTTATATATAAGAAAAAAATCTCCTTGTTTATTTATAATATAAATACATGATGATATATTTATTTTACAACTTCCCTCTACAAAAATTTAGATTAAAGTATTAAAAATAGTGTTATCTAGATTTCAAGGTTTAAAACACAGATTACAGCACAACTTAACCACTCGATCAAAGGTCAATGAAACAATGTTCTCCAAAATTGGAATAAAGCGTTATAAAATAAAAATATATTATTTTTATATTAAGCTACATATTTTATTATGCTATAATATATACAAATTTACAGGAAATAATATTTTTTAATATATTTAACACTATATAGGTATAAAGATAAGATAATCACACTACTAAATTCATGAGTCAAGAGATTCAGAACGTTTTGTCTTGTCAAGGAAATGTCAAGAGGACAGTAGATAAAGCCTCAATTTGAATGTGTGTGAGAATAATTAATAACTAAAAGATCTCCTTATCTGGAATTCTGAACTAAAAAGATAATTAAAATGCTCCAGGCTTTGCTTTAAAAAAGGTCAAATAAAACAGTTTAGTGCTTTCTTTTTAAAATACCAAAAAATAAATCCATATATCAATATTGGTCAAGACCCACTGCAATAATAATGATAATTGTTCAACTCTATAACTCTGATAAATAATCATGATGGTGTCAAAGCTTATGAATGTTTATAGAGAATACTATTAATAAGATGACCTGTCTAAGTAAATGTACTTAAAAAGTCCAGTCACGTTACCAAAGAGCAAACACAGCAACACATAAAATATTACGATGTAATTCTCAAAGCTAATCAGAGAATGAAAGTTGTAATGTATGCTAATATTGTATTATGTTAAATTATACCTTCCCCTAAACCTCTTTAAAAATATAATTTACTATACTATTTAAATTAAATTTATTATGATCTTATACCATCTAGGCAGTAGGTATTAAGGTATATATGCAACACTTTAATTCTGCAACCACAATGCTTAAAATTCAAGTTCGGGTTGAACTAAATCAAATAATGGAAAAAACATTAAAATAATATCAGTAAATGAGGAATAAGAAAAGATTTTACCAATATTTGTCCAACATAAAATGAATTAACTTAATGAGGCAATTAATATCATGTTCATCAAGTCTTGTATATTTATTTTTAAAAACCATACGGAAGGAACTTTATGACATTTCCAATCATAGTAGCGTGGTTATCCACTTATTAAACATTGATTAACTTTATAAACCACAAAACCTAAAATAATTATTAAATATTTCTTCAGAAAATCATTCATATGTAAAAAAATTAATCTACAAAAATACAAACTCAAATTTAAGAAGCTTATCCTAAAGTGAAATCATCTCACTCAAACAATCAAGAGCAATTGTCTATAACTATTTCAAGATTGTCAACAAAACATTTTATCAAATTGTAGACCAAAACTCTACAAGTGTGTCCAATGAGTGGGGATTAGTAATTAAGCTCTGTTTACAGATGAAACTTTAAATGTGTGTTTCTTAAACTTTGATTACTTTGTTTAGTAGCGACTAGATGACATTTGAGCTCGCACACCTGCGGCTGCTGCATTTGTTGCTGCGCTTTGGACATGTTCATTGCGTAAGAACTCTGAAGTAAACTCCTGCTGAGCCTTTGCAAAACTAGCTCCAGTGCTGCGATAGATACGATGAATCTGTAAAAACAAGACTCTTTGGTCAGTATGAATATGTAACATGACATCAGTAGCTGCTGACATTCTGAAGTGAAAGAAAGTCAAATGTGTAAGAAAAAAATTTCATCTTTACTATGCTAAACCTTCGTTCAGGTTGATAGTAAAAATACGTTTATGAAAAGCATATTTGATTTTAATAAGGAGAGAGTTTAATATATGGTTGATCAAGTAGTTAAAATTATGTAAAGATGGCATTTAAAAGTTATTGAACATATACCGTATTCCTTTGATTCTAAGATACACATCACCCCTCCCCCCTTTTAACGTCTCTAAAAATTGGGTGAGTCTTAGAATTGATGGCGTCCTAGAACCACAGTTCTTTTTCTTCGACCAATGCTCTTGATGGTTCAGAAAACGATATATTATGGGATAATGAAGATAAAGATGGCTCAGAAGAATCAGACCGATTGATTCAGAAGGGAATGAGAGTATCATAACTACTGATAGAAAAATATATTAATGATGTTAATAAATTTAATTATATAGTAAAAATATTTATTATAGAGTATTTTAGTTTTTCCTTAGAATCAAAGCTTTTTTATATTGGTGGTACTCAAAAATAAAGGTACATCTTACAATTGATGGAGTCTTAGAATTGAAGAACTACGGTAATAAGGTTAATAAAATAAGCCCTTGTTACTTAAAATACACACATTGAATTAAAATAAATTATGATAAGACAACATATATCTCTATAAGGAAAAAAACTTTTTGCTTTATGAGGTAATTTTATTATATTCGGAAAATGGTACAGGAAAGGTGGATAAAAACATATAAAAGTAACAAACACAATATTTCAGGCACGTGGCTGTCAGCGTCTTGCAGTGTAAAACCAACCCAAACTTGCCACCCCTTCAGATATTGTACCTTTTCTGTGTGTGAAGGTGCTTTCCTGTACGTGCCCCGAAGTTGAAAGCTTGTGATATGGGTATGTGTTGTGTATAGCGTGAACCAGTAATATTGTCATCAGCAACCCGGTGTGTCCCTGCGTCTTAAGGTGCATATTGTGCTGTGTATAATGCGAGTAAATATTTATCTAATTTTTATCAAACAAACACAATAGGTACTTCACATTTTATATTAATGTTATCATTGCGTAAATATTTTATGACCAGATTACTTGTAGGTAGGAATAATATCTGGTTCTGCTTGATCAAAAGATTCATTATTCTGCCAAATTCAAGTGTGTATACCTATTGGAGAGCTTTTTTTTTTTTAGAAACCCAGTTTATAAGAACTTTGGGAATTTAGCTCCAGGGGGTGGTGTCACTGACCGCTTTATAGAACTATCCCTCCCCATGCCACTGAATTCTTGTACTGCTTGCAAAGGCTCTCCTGGTTATCTTTAGAATGTTTCTGTGAATTAGTTATGAGCTTGTGAACTACTCATTCAGTGAAATACAAAACCAGTGGATTGTAAATTCTATTTAACCAGATTTTAAGCATGCTGAAAGTTAGGTAACTAAAGGGTGTGAAGTTGAAAGGGTATGTAAATAACTTGGTGAACAGTACTTTAGTAATGATTGATCCATTTTATTCTGTAATGTATATGAAGTGAAGGTCATCAATAATGAAAGGTTTGTCGACTAATTTCTCTTATTGCAAGTTACTTTTTTGATTTGAGGTATATTTTTTTATAATATTCATTATCACTAACATACATTTTAGGGCTAATTTATTCATTTTTAGGTCATATATTGGTATTTTCAAGGGAGTATATGCATGCATATTTCGTAATTTTTATGGTCATAAACATCTAAGCTTAAGTGATGAAGTACAAACCTTGGATATGAGGAGCAAATCCATGGATGCTGCAGAGCCGAAACAAAGTGCGATTATAAGTGTTATCACCCCCACTGTGGCTCCACCCACTGTGCTGTCAAAGCACTTGATGGCCGTCAAGATTCCGCTAATGGGGAAGAAAAAGCTTATGTATAAAAGTGTCTACAAAATATAGAATCCATAAATCCTCAAGGATATTCAAAATTAGAGAAAATTGTGGATTCAATTTTTCAAGTAAAATTTGTTTTGAAGCGCTAATACTGCTTAATGGTGGTTCAAAACCTATTATAAGTATAGAATGAACTTGACAACCATGCCCCAGACCAGTAATTTAACAATTAACTGAATGTATGAATGTTATAATAAATTGATTATAAGAAAGAATGTTAACATTTAGCTACTATTTGTATTTTCTATTAGTATACTATAGTTTTTTTTAAATTTAGCTCCAAGTCTTACTACCTGTTCGGGTTATAAGCTTCAGTACTAATTACGCTAATCAATTATAAAGGTTGAATTTAGAGGAAGTGAACCCGCATTTGCTTGAAGGGAGAGCATAAAACCAGTTCACCCGACCAATATTTGAACCTCGATCTCCCCGTCCTCAACAGACGAGCTCAACACGACTAGCGCGTTAGCTAACTACGCCACCGATGCGGGTTCTATTATAGTTGTATTTCCTCTTATTTTCATAATATTTCCATGATACGAATGTAAAATTGTAGATTCAGATTCATAAAATTGTGGACTAAACTCTACTCCAGTTATTATCATCCCATACGGCTGTCAAAATAAAACAAATTATCCTCAAAACTTATAATCCTACAAGTTACATGCTAGAAACACAAAGTATCAAATGCTGCTGTTGCCTCGTATATAGTTACAGCTAAGAGATCACTGAACAGTATTAGGAAGAAATCAGGTCTTAATATCCTGATGTAAACTTCTTTAAAATGAAGATTGGCTCGTTTGTAAATAATAGAATATACTTCCTTTTAGGGGTGGGCAAGTGCTCTAACTCGACTTTAAAGATAAAACTTTTGAGTACTCAGAATTTTATTGAAAACACTAGTTTTATTCAATTTTAAAACATAATTTCATTGCAAATAAGAGTTCCTAATTATTTCCATTTGTCTAATTAAAAAAAAACTGTATAATTATATTAAATTTATTTAAAAATTTGAATTACATAGTGTGGCTATATATTTTTACACTAAAAAAATTAATAAAAGAAAAGTTTGCGCTTATTTATGCCTTATGCATGGATCTATTAAAGAAATTCTACTTTAAATATCTACTATATAAATAATGCTTTCTCTGTACTACTCGGATCGACACCTTAGCTCAGTCGGCTGCGTATCTGACTACTGAGCTAAGGGTCCTGAGCTCAATTTCCAGCATGGCTGAAAATTTACCGTTGATGAAATATATGGGTTTACCCTTTCACATTGACAAATTAACAACCAGGGATTAGATAATGTGCCCGTCCTAGTCTCAAGTTAGATTATAAGGCATATGAAGTTACGACAGTCCTAGCCAGCCAGCAGTGGATAATATATGCCTTGAATAAAAAAACGGGCCTATGCCACAAATTGGAAACAGTAATGGATGTAAAAAAAAATTATTGGACTCAAAAATAGTTTGAGGTTTTCATTTGATCTTGGCTCGAAGTGAAAAATGCCTACTCGTACACCTTTACTTCGCTTGACTGTCAGGTAAAGTAAAGGAAGGAAATGGCTAATCTAGAGAAAGCAGATGTTCTAGTTATTTACCAACAAACGCAATTTTTTTTTACAAACTCCAGTCTTATTTCTTTCAAATGAATTAATAATAATGATCATGTAAGGCTTTGTATTTTTTAATGTTACATTTACATTCAATGAAAGTGTTATTAACGTTTAGCCAAAAGGGTTAGAAGATGAGATGGTTGCTTAACATAAGTCCACCTATGTAAGAGGATAAAGAATGGGAGAACCCATAGTACACCTGGCCAAGAATCGAACCCTGACCTCTTATCAGCAATCCAGTCTATTGGAAACTTAACACCTTGGACCACCGATACAGGTAACTAATTTCTCTATTTTTAAGGAAATTAGAAGATTTGAAAACTGTGTCTTCACTTTGAAAACATTTTTTGACTTTAATAACTAAGATTATCCAATAGAAATAGTGATGGAAAAACTATATTTCTTGTCAGGTAAAATACAAATTTTTAATCATATGACAAAAATCTGCTATGACTGAATTGCATGTTTGAGATTGATTGTTTAAATTAATATAAATATTAACAATATTTTAATATTATTTTCCAACCTTAAACATTTTAAGAAATATTCAAATCTCAATGTGACTTGAGGAATTTTTCATATAATTCAATACAGCTTCGCTTCAAATCGAAAAGTGAACATGGCACACAACCAAATATTAATGAAAATGAATTCAAATTTTTTTTCAGTATTTTCTAACTGTTCGTCTATATAATTACTCTAATGATGTAGGGCGGAGGAAGGAAGCATTTTAGAGGTAATACACTGTCATTTGCATGGAAGGACAATGGGAAACTATTTAGAAAAAAACACCCTCAGTAGACCCTATCAGGATTCAAATCCCGATATCCTTGTCATCGGCGGGCCTGTCCAACATGAGTATGACACCTTGGATGGTTAAGTTGTTTTTATAAGGAAAACCTCTTTTCCTTTTATATGAGGTAAACTTTGTTATATTTGGAAGAAGGTACAGGGAAGTCATCTTTCTGGTAACTTCTTTAAAATCACTTTTAAATAAACTCACCACGTGCCAGATCCAGGGATTCCAATGGTCTGAATGACCGTCACCATAAATTGGAAAAAAAACACGAAGAAGAACACCATAAAGTTGAATGAACTGTCGCTTCTGAAATAAAATAAACAACTTTAGATAGTGATAATAAGACATTTAAATCAATAAAAACACTAAACATTAATATCAATTAGTCAAATAAACCATGAAATTAATAAATATAGGTAATAGTTGCAAAGGAATAAAAACAAAAAAAAAAATACACTACATTAACAAAAAATGTATTATATCTTTAAAAAATCTAAAAATATATTATAATCAAATATTTATCGAGTGTAATTGCAATATTTAATCATTTTTAACAAATTTGTTTTTTCTTGAAACCTTCTCATGACTCTCAATTGGCTCACGGCTCTGGGTTCGAGAACCACTGCCTTAGACCATGCAGCCATTGAAATTGTTAAATATTTATTTAAAAAAAATTACATCTAATCAAATTAACAAAAGGTCAATTAAAAAAATGACAGAACACAAATTAAATCCCTGATTTAAGATATGCCACACAAGGTAAATAAATCTCTTGATCATAATGTTCTTAAATTTGGTCGTCAGCACCGACACTATAATGTGTATCTAGTTTGTTATACAAAGACAATGTTACCTGAATGCCTTGTAAGCTGGTCTGTACCAGCAAAGGAAGGAGAAAGGCGTGAACAAGATGAGGTAAAGTATCGCCAGGCCAAACGTTGTGAAATCACCCTGGTGAATCATTAGTGCCATTCCGCCCAAAATGTTAAGGATCATCACACATCCATGGACTGAAACCAACCACAGATCAGTATTTAGAGTCTATACACTAAGAATTTCAAGATTTGGAAAACTCAAATCAAATATTTCAATGGATTTTCAGTTTTGGATGGGAACAGGAAACGATCAAAGAAATAATATAATTCATGTACACCCAGATTTAAAGTATCTGTTATGCTTTCTGGCAAGCAAGACAGAGATGGTATGGGCATGTAATGAGGATGTTGGAGTACATGAGATAGTAGAGGAAGCAAGG
The DNA here is from genome assembly GCA_901482245.1 of Timema douglasi. Taxonomy (NCBI): domain Eukaryota; kingdom Metazoa; phylum Arthropoda; class Insecta; order Phasmatodea; family Timematidae; genus Timema; species Timema douglasi. Next base: position 172,232 of record CABEEJ010000281.1, read on the forward strand.
CTGACAATAGGGGGAAAAGAGAGATATAAAAAAAGATAGAGAGATAGAAATATAAATAAATAGAGGGAGAAAATAAAGCCAAAGAGAGAAAAATAAAAAGAGGGAGGGGGAAAATAAAGCAGAAGAGAGAAAAATAAAAAGAGGGAGGGAGAAAATAAAGCGAAAGAGAGAAAAATAAAGAGAGGGAGGGAGAAAATAAAGCAAAAGAGAGAAAAATAAAATGAGGAAGGGAGAGAGAAAAATAAAGAGGAAAAGAAAATGAAACAGAGAGAGAGAGGAAAAGATATAAGAAAAAGTGAAAAAGAGAGAGGGAGGAAAAAATAGTGAAAAAGAAATAGGGAGTGTGTGTGTGTGTGTGTGTGTGTGTGTGTGTGTGTGTGCGTGCATGCACACCTCCATCTAAACTATGTTTACAACAAAACTACTTACATTTAAAATGAATAATGTTGTGAACATTTCTATTTTTAATCAAATTAATAATCAGGACTGATAAAATCTGTGCCTCTGCTTTCAAAGTAGCTTTCATTTCATTTATGTAGGAATGAATCGTTTAAACTCACACATCCAGAGGTAATAGAGCATGCGGACAATTCTCTGGAACTCCAGTGGAATGTCGACATTTATGTCTTGGTAAAAACACGGCTGGAAGCAGCATTTTTCAGGGAGCGGAGGCCAGTTGTTTCTTCTGGCTGAAAAACAAATTGTCCACATTGCATTAGCCAACTGTCTTACTTGTAATTAAAAAAATAACTTTAACAGAATGACTACAAATCTTTTACTATAAAATTCCTTGACTTATCCAGTTTGACCAGATGATGTATTCTAATTTTTCCCGACTCAGCATTTTTCCAATTTTCTTTGATGAATGAAAGTTTTTATGTTATAATGATCACAGTTTTTAAATTATATCAGAGCAACTAAACATCAACATTTATTTTTTCCCTGTATTGAATGTTTACATTGTTGTGACATTGTATAAACATGGTATTAAAATAATACCGTACAATCTCTAAATCCTGTTCAGATAAGGGTTTTTTACTACCCTCCATGCCTTCTATCTGTTCAGATAGGAAATTAATGTTTATTTTTTAAACTAGTATTTAAGTTCTATGATGTTAACCTATTTGATTAAAACTCCCCTATTTTTACAAAGTTTTCTTTGCCTGCAACCATCATATTTAAACAAAACAATATAAATAGCATTCATACTATAACTGAAACTTAGTAAAAGGACTCAGGTTCAATTCTCGTGTACAGGTGATACTATTCAACGATATACGGGGAAAATTAGGGGTACAGGGAGTACATGAGATACCAGAGGAAGCAAGACTGGGATGGTATGGCCATGTAATGAGGATGCCAAAGAAAATGATGGAAAAGAAGTGTGTAGGGAAAAGGCCGCGAAAGAGATGGGAGGATCAGATAAAAGAAAGTGTTCAAGTGAGAGAAGCAATTAAAGGAGGAAATATTGTTAAAGGATAGAAGAAGATGGAGGCATTGAACCAAAATGACCCACCCACAGTCTGAAAACAGGTGGTGTTGATGATTATGATTTAATAATAATTATACAACACAATCTTGCACACTATCTCGTTTAGTCGTGTAACTAAGAAATATTATTTTTAAATCGGTGTTAACTAGAATTAAATATCTTTTCCTGAACATATTATTTTAATAATCATACACCTTTCAGTGGATGTTGAACTAAAGTGTTCTAGCCATTTAACAATATTTCAAACTTTTCAAAAATCAGTCCTCAGAAAACCTCTACTAATTTTATTTATTTGGGAAAATTGTAGTACATCTTTAATTATCACATAAAATATTTTACAAAAACCCATTTTGCAAAAAAAAATCGAATTTTCAAAAATCAGTTTTAAATAAACTATCCTTAATAGATCATATAGCATCCAAATTAACAGTGGCGGCTCGTGACTTTTTTTCATGGGAGGGCACAAAATTGAAAACTAATAATAATTAATAAAAATATAAACTCACCTCTTATTTATTATATTTTGTAATGGAAGTCCATCCTCCTTTCTTTTATATTTGAGAATACCTCAATAACTTTGTTGTCGAAATCAGAAATTGAATTAATAAATTTCTTTTCGACTGATAGAACTGCTAAAGCATTTAGTCTGTCTTCCGTCATTGTACTCCTCAAGAAAGTCTTAATCCGTTTTAAGGTAGAAAAACACCTTTCACATTCACTTGTTGACATTGGTGTAGTACAAATAATGTCCAATAGTTTGAAACTTTCAGATAAAATCTCACGCAGGTTATTTTGTGAAATAAACACTAATAAAGATAGCACACCCTCAACTTCGCACATATCATCACGACTGTAAATTACATTCAATTCACTCTTTAATTTTATAGCGTTTAACATGGAATAGGATGCAACAGTTTCGTTAAACACATTTTGAGGAAAAGATTGTTGATAGTTTTTAAAAAAAAATGAATTGAATAATTTTGCTGCACTTAGGTGACTTTTAAAATCAAATCTATCCTTAATTTGGGTTAGAATAGTGTCACAAACTTCTTTTGCAGCAGTATTTCTACTATCTCCATCGTTGGATGAAGTTTTCTTTCTTTTTTCTTTGGGTTCTTCAACCTCGTCGGTACCATTTCTAATTTTTTTAATTTGTATCTCAAATTGTTCTATAGCTTTCTCCAAATATAAGCTATCAATGCCACGCATTTGAGTTTGATTAAAAAAAATGTCCACGTGTGGCATAATTAAATGAAATTGTTTCAGCCAATACATGAATTCTGAACTATTTAAGTGGTTCAGTAGGCCATTTGCTTCATTTAGGGTTTTCGAATCTACCTCATCAGAGTCTATGATTTTTTCTAAGCATTCCTTAAATGAGTCTTTGTAGTCAAATAAAGTATTGACTGTTCTGCTTTTAAAATTCCAGCGAGTTGGAACCGCTCGTGGTAACCTTTTCTTAACAATTTCGTCAAGGAACGCTGTTCTTTTAGGTGAACGGGAAAAAAATGAAGAGAACGCTTGTAAATTAGCGAAAAAGATCTTCACTTTTTTGTTACATTGCGCTCCTCGTTCCATAATTAGGTTAAATTGATGTGCATAGCAATGTACAAAATAGCCATTTGGATATATTTGTTTTATTAATGATTGAACACCATTATTTTTTCCACTCATAACGGCTGCACCATCATAACTTTGTGCAATTAATTTGTGTGATGGAATATTTAATTTAGTTTGAAGTTCTTCTAGTATGACTTTGGATAAAATTTGTGCTGTATATCCAGATGGTTTAATAAAAGACCAAAATCGTTCACAAATTTGCCCATCAAAAACGTATCTAATTATAATTACCATTTGTTGTTGATTGGAAAAATCAGTAGTTTCATCAGCTTCGACTGCAATAAAATTTGCTGAATTTATCTGGGTCTTTACTTCAGTTTGATAAACTTGAAACATTGAATCCAAAAGTTCATTTTGGATGGTTTTGGAGGTACCTTTAAATACATTTGATTCTTTCAAATGCAATGCAAGAGCAGAATCTAGCTCGGCTGCAAAATCAATTAAACCTAAGTAAATACCACGATTATCAGAAGTAACCCTCTCATCATGACCACGTAAAGCTAATTCAAAAGCCCCACAGAATTTAATACACATTATTAAGCGACGTAGAATGTATCTGTTGTTGTCAACGTTTTCATTGTGATTTTGTTTTTGTTGAACATACGCACTACTTAATTGCTCCCGAATATCTATTTTTCCCAACACATTGTAGTCCACTGCTGCATTTAAATGATTTAATGATAGCTCATGCTTCTTAGCTCTTTCTGATAAATGTTTTAAATCAGAAAAACCACCTTTAATCCATGTAGAAGATTCTTCCTTTGAAAGCAAACAAAAGAAACAAAATAATTTGTTAGTCACTTCACACCCGCACATCCACTTATATTTATCATAAATGTTTTTATTAAAATGTCTATGATAGGTACGTGATTTATTCGAGGAAGAACAGTCTATATTTAAAATTGGCATCGGCCTGCCTTTATTCTTAATTAAAAGCTTTTCATCAAAACTAATGTTATTATGAATAATGTACTGCACAGAATTAATTTCGGAATTCATTTTTTAAACACTTGAACCGTTGAACGAAGAACTAGAATAAATTAGTCAACAGTTATAGACATTCGCGCGCGATTGACTAGTGACATAGCACTTTGGTTAACTGTTCTTCAGTGATGGACTGAAAATGTGAAGCTTGACCTTGAACGGACTGACAAGTATTCCGCTACTTTACAGTGGATGGGGATGCGAGCAGCTAGAGAAAAAATGTGTCCTTTCTACGGCCAGTATTACACTATCCTATTTTTCTTCGATCAAAGACATAACACATTTCTTTGATCAAATATAATTTATGATAAAATATTTGATGCCGTCTTTGATAAAAGATGTGTTATCACACATCACATGTCTTTCAAAGTTTCTACAATTACAGTATTGTGTTATTTCTAAAATGAGCTATAAACATTTACGTCCATCACCCACACACCCGCTTAATCAATTTGTACAAAAATATTGTCCAATCTTCCCTCTCTTTTCTCTTAGTAATTTTTAAGCATTTAAACAAATTACAAAGCTATCCATTGACTAAGCGACACCAAGTTTTTCTAAATCATTAAAGTGATTATGTTATTAGCCTATTTTTTTAATTCTTAATATTGAATTTTATATTTAGGTGCTATTTTTTATTTATAAATAATTATTAAATATTTAATTTGAACTATTACATTTTTAAACACTAAAAATACATTTTGTTGAAAAGTGCCCCTAGGATATTTGCGCCCTAAATTCATTTCTATTATTAACTGTCTCTCGCACCCAGGTTAATCTTTCAGTTGCCATTTTCTTTGATAAAAGCCTAGAGTATGTTCTATAGCGTAAATCTTTGAACAATTATTTCCTTTGATAAAAGATATTGGACGATTTGTTAAAGTTTCATAACATTTCTTTAACAAAGAAATGTGACCGTGTAATACCACTCTCCCAGCGAGCCCTTGCCCTTCAGTGACGTGGATCTCCTACTCAAGACAAGACACCTCTATCTCCAAGCTTCTACTCGCAGGGGAACACTCAAATATTGCCCCACTTGAGAGTTGCGCAGACTGTTCTGAGCATCCCGTCCCTTCCCTCTCCTTCCTCTTGACCACCATGACTTGGGGAACATTCACTACTTTGCCCCGATCGGGAAGCTAGTTGCTTCGTTTGAAGGTTTTCGCTCAGGAATTTTAAATGTCATAATTATTTTAAGAAAAACTAGAAAAAACGTTTATTTAATTCAAATATTCCCCTTGTTTATATAGCTTAAATATTATTATTATAGCTTATAATTGTTTGTATGAATAACTTGGTGTTTAGGTGGGAGGGCACGTTCCCTTGTGCCCTTTAGGACGAGCCGCCACTGCAAATTAAATCAAATCTATCAACTGTTTCACCTGAAAATACAGACAGACAAACTTGTAAGATCCAAATTTTATAAGACAGGGGATCATGAAATGTCAAAATCCATAAAAGCATTATGTTAAGGTGCAATTTTTTTTTTTAAAGTTCATGATTAAAATACTTTACTTATATGAGTAAACAAAAACATATTAGCTAGTTTGAGTACTTCATTTGTTCCTTAGTGCAGTTTATGTTCGCATGCGCTTCGAAAAAAGTAAATATTATTTAGTTAATAGTTTGCCTGATATAATTTTATCATTAGCTATGAAAAAATCTACCAATAGTCAAGTAATGATCCATTTTTAAAAGAATTTTGTTTTAAACTATATATATCAAAGGTTGCAAAGACCATTTGATTATCGATGCAAAAGCATCCTAAAGCAAAGGATCTTGGTTAAAATATTTAACATGGCTATATGCTACGTTAAGTCAAAAAATTACAATTTCAAAGTCTTAAAAAATAAAAATAAAAGTTATACGGTAAAGGAAACATATGTATCTATATTGCACACACAAAAAGAATAAGGTTTGTCATTTCGTTCCCAGTTCCTTTTCTTACAAATATCTGTTAATTACACATCCTAAGACAATAAAAGACAGCTTTTGAGCAAAGTTCTATCGTGGAGTGCACTGTGTGTCTTGGACGTTTGCACAACTATCTGTAAGTAGCTTGTTGATACAACATTATCAAAATGAACCTTGTACAAATCATTGGCCCATACATACTTTTCATTTGGTTTTAAAAACCCCTTCCATGCTCAATGACATGTGATATTGATGTCTCGAGTTATTAGAACTTGGGACAACAGTTACAGTGAGCTTTTAAACATCTCTTCTACTTTTCATACTGTGTTCATTTAACTCTCTGCGATTTGAGAGCTAATAAATAATAAAGGTATCAAAAATTGTGATATTAAGATCAATTCCTGAACAATTTCGATATCAGTAAAACTATAGGGTTTCTAGGCACTGAGTTCGACAACTCCACTTTAAAATTATAGTCAAGAGAAAATCGGGGGAAAAAAAATAATAATTAAGTTATTATGGTGTTACCATTATATGGCGCATTCCTTAGTTCCTCTTCTCTTCGGGCCAGCTCTTGCGCTTTCTTTTCTAGTTCCTCCTGTCGACGCTGAAACAAAACTTTACACTCATTATCATGTTCTTACTGATGAATTTTTTTAATGGACTATATTCAACTGGACTAGCTAGAATTTTCCTTGGAAAATCAATATTTTTACTTTTCAAATTAGGAATTAATTTTTTTCGAAAAGGCACCTGCATCTCACATAATTTTATAAGTTGTATGTTTGTCATGTAATTGGATTATAAATTTCCCTTCTGTGTTGCCATTATTTTATTAATGTAATGCAACATTTATTGTGTTTACCACGTGTGTGATAGATCTGCTCATCATGTTCTTTATTCAATTACAAATGGATGAAAAAAATAACATTTAATATCAGCCATCCCTAAATAAATCAACCCCAGAAACATATCTAAGTACGGACATTATCAAAATTTAGAGAGTGATGATTAAAATTTAGAAATACATAATTGACAATCTGAATATGAACCATTACAGCAGATCAATTCCTCAAGATACACATATTGCCTTTAAACTCACTTATTCGTTTATAAATAAATAATATTTCAAATGTATTAATAAAAAATAGATTTTATTGTGTTAATTCATTTTTAGCAACAGGTCTTATGACCTGTTTGAGATTTATGCATATGTACTAATTACATTAACGTGTTGGGGATGAGGAAGGTTGAGTTTAGAGGAGGAAGTGTAACCACATGTGTGGAGTGAGCGTGGACAACCAAAGGGGGGGGAACAATGTCACCTCAGTACACCACACCGGGATTTGAGCCTCGATCTCCCTGTCCAGTCTATTGAGAGAATGGCGCCTTAGACCATTCGTCCACGAAAGTGGGTTATCATGTTAATCACTTCAACAAAGTATATTTGATAGCGAATATAACAAATGTGCTCAGTTGGTTTGTTAACTATGAATCAGGTGTGGAAACTGTTAATTTCTTGTTTTTATTTTTCTATAGGTGAGGATTGTAAAGCTAGCTATGAGCTGTGCCTAGGGATGGGACCATAGAATTCTCAAATCCTTAAGGATATCCAAGGATAACATTGAAAAAAAGTCTTTGGATTTTATTGAAATTTATTTTCTATCTTTTATACTGCTTAGAGGAAAGGTGGTTAGGAACATATTATAAAAGGAATGACCACAATATGGATTTTACAATGAAAAGAAGGACAAAAATCACACTTTACACTGACAAAGAGGAAATGGCTGCCACCTGAAGAAAATAGATCGTTACCACCCCATCTCCTGACCTAAGTTTCATTAAATCGGAACTCATCAGTAGGGAGTAAGAAATGTGAAACACAACTTCCTTAAAGAGGAAACAAACAAAAAAAAAACACAAAAGGGGTAGTAAGGAAATTTGTAAAGAATGATAGGACACTGAGATAGGGGCATGTAAAAAGAATGACATAACGGACAACATAAGAAATGGACGTGAATATATTTAATATTATAATGCTTATAGATAGCCTGCAATAATTATAGGACCATTTAACCATACCCTAACCCACCAATTTATCACTTAACTGAATGTTTTAATGTTATAGTAACTGCATCATAACAAAAACATTTAGTTATTTTTAATTTATAGAGAAACTTAAGATCGAATATAAACCTTGAATTTCTTGCAGATCGATCTTTTAGAAAATATATATTTTTTGCAGTCAATATTGATAACAATTTAAATACTTTTAGTGTTATTTCATAGGTAATGATAAGAACTATCAATAATGACAGCTGTGCAGAGAGCTTGACTACACGTATGAATACTTGAAAGCATCTTGACTACACGTATGAATACTTGAAAGCATCTTGACTACACGTATGAATACTTGAAAGCATCTTGACTACACGTATGACTACTTGAAAGCATCTTGACTACACGTATGAATACTTGAAAGCATCTTGACTACACGTATGACTACTTGAAAGCATCTTGACTACACGTATGAATACTTGAAAGCATCTTGACTACACGTATGAATACTTGAAAGCATCTTGACTACACGTATGAATACTTGAAAGCATCTTGACTACACGTATGAATACTTGAAAGCATCTTGACTACACGTATGAATACTTGAAAGCATCTTGACTACACGTATGAATACTTGAAAGCATCTTGACTACACGTATGAATACTTGAAAGCATCTTGACTACACGTATGAATACTTGAAAGCATCTTGACTACACATATGAATACTTGAAAGCATATCTAATAACTTTTTCTAGCTAACATATACGATTCTTTCTATGAATATTAGGCTTATTCAAGTAAACCTCTTGGGTTCACCATGTTTTCTAAGATTCAGATTATAGAGTCATAGGTAAAATGAAGGTCGTGATTCATAAAAAAGTTGATTAGGCCCATATCTCTGTCTTTACACTAACAACAATTTTGAAAAAAATCGTTTCTTCACAATCTCATTAAATGTTTCCAGTAAGTCAGTTTAGTAAATTGCTTTCATTTACCTCTTTTCTTAGGTCGTTCAATTTGTTATTAGTATTTATCTAGCACCAGGTCTTACTACCTGTTTGGTCATGCGATTAGTGTACTAATTATGATAATAGTTTTAATGAGAAAGGTTATATTTAGAAGAAGTGTACCTGCACTTGCATGGAGGGAGAGTGGAAAACCATTTTGGTAAAAAAACTTAGTACACCCGAACGAGATTCAAACCGTGATCTCCGTGTCATTTGCAGTCTAGTCTATTATGAGAGTAGCACCTTACACCATGAGTCCACCGAAGGAGGTATTGTTAGCATTTACGGACGGTTTATCAGTGGGATGAGATTTTCTGACCTTTTTTTGAGAATACACTCTTATTTTAGCATTGGGATCACAAAAATGAGACCTTTTTTAATCAATAACATTAATGTCCCTTTCAAGAAATAGTGTATAAAGTCTATGAATGTTTTCTTTATTCGCTTGGTAATAATCCGTCTTGAAATATTTATCCCCCCCTCCTCTCTCTCTCTCTCTCTCTCTCACACACACACACACACACACACACACACACACACACACACACACACACACACACACACACACACACACACACACACACACACCTGTCAGTGGAGACCAAGACGTCTCAGGCATTAAGGGTTGAGATGAACTGGGTCGGTCGTTAATAACAAGGTTACCCGCTTCGATGGCTGCATGATCTAAGAAGTCACTCTTGCAATAGACTAGTCTGCCAATGACAGGGAGATCAGGGTTTGAGTCCCAGTCGAGTGTATTGAAGGTGTTTTTTTAGTTTGGTTTTACTCTCACCCTCCACACAAATGTAGGTACACTTCCTCTAAATTCAACCTTCTTCATCCCTAGCTCATTAATATAACTAATATAGTTGCATATAGCCTGGGCAAGTAGTCACACGCAGTGCTAAAAAAAACCATAAAAAACAAACAAGAAGGTTGGGGTTTGAATCCAAGTCAGGTGCATCGGAGATGTTTTTTCACATTCCCTACTAATTTGTATGCATTTCTTTTAAGCCTCTTATCCATTCTACAAAAAAAAAAAACTTGAAAAGAAATATGTAAAGTACTTTGGTATTCTTACCTTTAACTCCTTATGAATTGCGATAGAAATAAAACATCATAATTAAAAAACAAGAGTATGTTTTAGTCAGCAATTTAGTGAGATTATCCAACAGTACATAGCATATTATATATTTTGGTGCAATGTAATCTACACGCGCCTTTTTTATTCATTATTTTGGTGTGCTCGACATATTAAAATACTTTTGATACATGATAGAGGACTTGGGGTAGGAATATATTATAAGAAAAAGTACCAGCCTGAAGAGAAGATGTTTTGTCACCCTTCTTCTGGATAAAATAGGGGTTGAAAGGTAGGAGGGGAGAGTAGTAAGGCATGGAGTATGGGAATTTTTTTTTGCTAGTTCTAAAAATATCAATCTCAGATGCAATATCAATCCAACACCTTAACTCAGTCGGTAGTGTGTCTGTCTACTGAACTGGGGGTTCCGGGTTCAATTACCGACATAGCCAAAAGTTTATCATTGGTGAAATGTGGATTTACCCTTTCCCATTGATCAATTAACAGTCGTGGACTGGATGTTGTGTCTGTCCTAGTCTTGAGTTAGATTATAATATTTATATGAAGCTACGTCAGACCTATCAAACCAGTAGTGGAAAATATATGGCTTGAATAAAAAAAACTGACCCAGGCCATTGGCCAGAAACAGTGATGGATGTAGGTCAGATGCAATATCAATCTGATGGTTTTGATATCTACAGTATTAAGGGAATAAGCACTTGCATCGGCATAATTTTTAGAGGAGTTTATCCCTACTTTCTCTGAAAATTACACTGAACACAATTTCTTTAGGCAAGTGCCATGTTTCTATATTTAAAAAAAATCTTAATGGAAAGTGGAAAAAGCCTATATGGTAAAGTCTTCAGAGTAATTACAAACACAAACACACACACACACACAGTTTACTCGAGTAAAGTTAAAACAAAATATAAAATAGTGTAAACGTCATCATGAACTGTTTCCAACTTGTGGCCAGGTCTGTTTAGTAAAATGCCTCAATCTCCTTCTGTTCTTCTTCCACCATTCTTCCTCCTGCACTCTCTTACACTCCCCTCCTCTCACTTTCACACTTACTGCTATTTGTCCCTCACATCTATTCCTTGGTCTCCCTTGCGGTCTCTTTCCTACATACTTCATATCCATTAATCTTCTTGGAATCCTCTCCCCTCCCATCCTCATTACGTGTCCATACCATCTCATCCTAGCTTCCTCTACTATCTCATGTACCCCAACTATAGACCTTACATCTTCATTCACAATCCTCTCTCTCCTAGTGACAGCTAACATGCTCCTCAAAAACTTCATTCACATGCCTCATGGCCTCCACTTTCCTTGCTTCTCTTTTATCCAAAGTCCAAGTTTCCGCTGCATATGTCACTATGGATATGGGTAGATAGTGTAAGTGGCTGATGTAAAAAATTGATCAAAATATGTTTGTAATAAAATGATAAATGGAGTAACACACAAACTAATAAGATTGCTCATTCTTGTAAAGACTAAAAAATTATACAAATAAAAAGATCTATGTTCTGGTTTAAGTAAAAGAAAGGAATTGAAAAAATAAATATATACTAAGCAAATCTCACTGCTCATTCAGATTACACACATAAATATTAATCATGCTAATATTCTAGACCTAAGAAAAGTATAATACAGACAAAATGTATCTGCATGTGTGGAATTAGAGTGGGAAGCCATTTAGAAAAAAAAATCACCCTCAATGCACTTAACCAGGGTTCCAATCCCGGTCTTGCCATTACCAGCAATCCCGCTTATTGTGTGATGTTTTAGACAGCATGACCACCAAAGCAGGTTAGCAAAAATTATCAAATTAATTATTTAAGAAATTCGTTTTATCATTATGGTTCTAGTTAGCTAATGATGAATTGATCCAATTATCTTTATCTGATTAGAATTCAAGATAAAACAAAAAAAAATAACATTTCTTTGAAAGCAATAGTCTAAATTAAGTTAGATTTAATTCACAGAGGAAAATATATCCAAATGCTTCAATGGAGGAAATTGATTTAACTATAATAGGGTAAGATAGATTGTGCATGCAACGCACATACTTTCTCAATCCATTACCTAAAAATGAAGATTATTTACATAAATCTAGTAAGATATGTGAAACTAAATAATATACATTGTTACAAAAAAAAAACGGAAAAATTAAATGCACTGTTACAGAAACAATAAGAAACGAGGAGGATGGCGACACCTTATGGACCGCAGCCGCTAAAGTGTTTTTTTTTCTTCCATAAAATTGATTTATTTAAGGTCATTTCATTTGTTTTCAAACAAGGTTATTTGAACTTGATGGAGAAATTTATGAAATAGTTATGTAACACAATATTACAAGAAGAGGGAGGATTAGGGGAGATAGCATGTTCAAATTATCTCTCTTAGTACATTTGGATTATTTCTTTTACACCAAAAGCTACTATTTAAAGCAGGCCTGTTAAACTCGTGGCCCATGGTTTTGTGCGACCTGTCGACCTTATAAAAAAAAACTTACAGTAAGATTTGATTCCTCTTTTTTATAAACGTCAAGAAAGTACAACATTTTGGACTGTGAAATTTGACAATTTGGCATAATTTTGAGAATTCTGACAAGTGAAGCTGGTGTACCAAATTTATACCCTTTCTTCAACATGGATAAATTACAAAAAATGGTTGAATTTGATCACCAAACATGTGCGATGTTCGGCTGCACATTCATATATTAACAGTTGTTTTCCTAAATTAAATTAAACCAAAATCCAACGAGATAAAAATGATGTGGGCAGAAGATTTAAATACAGATATTAACACCATTGTCGCATATTAAGCTGGAACTCTCTATTACTTAACCCATTCCCTGACGTGTGTGTGTGTGTGTGTGTGTGTGTAGCAAAGCTGTCTGCATAGGCCTGGCAGTCATTTTCCAACTGGTATAGTCTTACCCGATAAATATTTTCGTTACTAATTAATTTTCCTCATTTATTACTTTATTCACGGTCATATTATAGCATTGAACTGGTAGCTTCATCCATCAGCTATTCGTGTTCGGACTAACTGAAAGAATTGTGGTTCATTGATAGATGGTACTACACCCCAATAAGTTATTGCAAGGATCGAATCTCACCCGCATATAGGAATGTTTGGCCATACTAAAAGATGGTTCGACGCCTGCGCCACGGAAAGAGTCACGATGACGACCGTACAGATTTAGTTTTTAGATGTAGTCTGTCAGTATTTTTAATGTTTAATGTGGCCCAAGTGATAAAATTAATTTGATACAAAGCATGCAGTTAATTGTCCCAAATTAACCAATATCACCTAAAGTTTATCAGTTCTTTTTTAATTCCTTATGTTGGCCTATGTGTATAACCTGTTGATAGGGTCAGCTCACCTGAAACTCTGCTGTGCTAATCTGCTGTGTCGGAGCTTGTTGCTGTCCACTTTTTGCATACACCGGTGGGGGTATTTCCTGAGTGGGCTGCATTATCGCTGGTTGAGCCGAGGGTGTGGTTTGGTATTGAGGGGGGTTGGCTGCTCCTCGTACCTGCATACGAGAGAAGAAATATATATTTATATGTATAAGAAAATCCATATTTCCCAAAAATAAGCCATATCATAGCCCATTTAAAAATTGTATTACATTCTCAAACATTATCTAGCCGATATTTCATTTGTGCATTTATTATTATTATTATTATTAGCACCACGTCTTACTACCCGTTCGGGTTATACACACTTATGCTAATGTGTAATGATAGGGTGATTGTGATATGAAATGGAGAACCTACAGTTTAACGTGGAATCCGAACCACGGTGGAGGCCCGGCATTCCCCACATTAACAAGATGTCTTATCAGAGGTGAAGGAAGGGATTGGTAATCAGATAAATGTGTGCCGGGACCGAGGATTGAACCCCGGCCGCCAGCATAGAAGTCTGACACCTTAACCCCTAGACCGCCAGGCCACCCTTTTATCTAGGAAAGCTTAGGAATTTTAGAAGGGAATCAATTAAATGCATCAAGATATATCTAAACAGGTTATTTCAAATCCTAATTAAATATCATTCTACGTTAATTTTTATCTAACAATTTAAATTCCGAAGAGTTTTCTTGTAGTTTTCACGTTTCTAAGGTGTGTACAAATTATTTTCTTTGTTTTATTACATTGTACATGTATATTTTATTATTATTACTACATGCTTAAGACTGAGTTAATCAAATAATACTAATACCATTAGGTATTTATAAGGTTTCTATATAATTTACATAAAGGCTTACAATTAAAACAAAACTCATCAAAATCACAGTATTGTATATGGCTCATAAGTTTCTGCGTATGTCAATATCTATGTTGCCAAAATATTATCATGTGAAATTTTAAATTTGTTATTTGATCAATTTTTCTTTCTTTTTCAACATCTTATCCTGCTAATGCAAGAACCTGCCAATATGTATTTTGGAAGCCGGATGTGCTTCTTGATGCTAAAACCCCTGACATTTGCCCGAGGAAACACAGTGAATTCTACGAGCAGATGCGGGCGAGCCTACCAATTTTGCTCGAAAGTTATTTTCTCATACATTGCAGGGATTTCTACCAAGCTACAATTGACATGGGATCGACCGATTTACTTCCCCTATGAAGAAAGTTTTTTTATAGATTTTGGGAACAGGACATGCAATATTGCTAATCTAAAACACTTTCTTTTTTATATCCCTATATTTATATGTTTCATTGTTATTATTACACACTAAAGTAGCCGGCAAATCAAATAATATAAAGATTTAACAAGTTTAATAGTTTAGAGTAATTACTAAACAATTAAAACAAAACTCATTACAATCACAAGTAAAATGTAAATAATGACTAACTTTATGTTGACTTGCGTGGTGTGCATTATGTTAACTCACAATCGTTTGCAGTAAACACATGAAAAGTTAGGTTAAGCTTGGTTTGGTAAGAACCATAATAATTACATAAATTATCAAAGGTTTGAAAGTAAAATTTGTAGCTAATTAATTATTTTAAATATTAATTTGGCTTATCCAACACCTTAGCTCAGTCAGTAGCGTGCCTGTCTACTGAGCTAAGGGTCCCAGGGTTCGATTTCTGGCATGGCCGAAAAATTTATCATTGGTAAAATGTGGGTTTACCCTTTTACAGTGATAAATAAACGTCCGAGGACTGGATGTTGTGTCTGTCCAAGTCTTAAGCTAGATTATAAGGCAAGTGAAGCTACGACAGGCCTAGCAACCATCTTAAATCGGATAATTTTATTTCTCTTTTTCTAATTAATGAGCCATCATTTTTCACTAAGTAAAATATATGATAAAATAGGACTATTTTCTTTGGAAAAAAAACACCTAAAATGAGTGATAGTGTGTACTATCCCTCGAATTTTTGTTGCTAAAAAAACTGTCTGCCTCGGCTGGGTTTGAACACACGGACACCAGGTCTTGAGGTAAGCACTTTACCTTAAGGCTATCGAGGTCAACTTGTTTAATTTATCTTATCAATATTAATAGAAATTTTAATTTATTCCTGCATAAAAAACAAAAGTAAAGTAAGTTAGTGGAGTAGGATCTGTGATAAATAGATGTTTGTTTTAAAAATGACACGGTCTAGTTATACCAGTAAATTAGTAGATTCAGTTACACAGCAGGCATAATGGATGTGTGATAGGTTATGCTGTGTCATATCATTTGAGGATGTTCATAATCTTTTGCAAAAAGATAAAAGAACAAGGCTAATCTATTTTCAAGCACTGTGTTAATTACAAAAAAAATATATTAATGTGGTTGTCGTAGAGATTTTCGGCTTCATGAAAATGATACAATTTAATTTAGGATATTATTTTAGGTGTGCCACTTGTTTTCGAACTCAGAATGGCGAATTTCGGGCAATTTTAAACAATATGGCCAACCAATGTCCAGTTTATTAGGAGTTTTATATCATTTTGTTAAACTATTGTAAATTTAATTTTTCTTATTTTAAGTCCTAGTTAAGTTATATATAATTTTTTTATATAGAATTATAAACTAGTGATATTTTGATTAAAAAAATATTCTTATATGCTTTATATCTGAGGTATTCATTCACCTTGGGGTATGTGAAGACATATTAAGGGGTATGTAAACTTAGAGAGATGGTACAGTTACCACAAAGACTCTCTCAAAGAACCCATGTGAAACAAAATTATAGATATTGTTGCAGAAACATAATGGAAGTTTTAGGCTTATTGGTAAAAAGTTTCCTGTTCTAGTTCCAGTAAGAGACAGACGGCATAAATATAAACCCCATTTTCGAGTTCAGGGCTTTGTGAAATGTTGGTGTTCATCAAAATATCAAATAGGAGCCCAAGTTTTTCTTCTTATTTACAATCGGAATACTTTCTATACCTGAGGGGATGCAAGAAGGTGAAAAAATATATTTAACCTACATACACGTTGGCATTTACATATATATAATTTAATAATTTATTTTAAATGTTCATTGTAGAATATGTATACAGTAGCCCCATGGCTTCTTTGGTGCTGACTGACAGCTCACAGCTAAAAGATAACAGACCAAATTATGTATCCCTACGCCGAACCATATGATCTGCAAACACATGTGTTTAGCAGATGTCACTTATGACGGTCAAAATTTAGGTATTATACTTAAATGTTGACTGTCAGAAGTCAGCTGTGAGCTGTCAGTCAGCACCAAAGAAGCCATGAGGCTACTGTAGCTTGCACTATAGAGAGGTACAAAGTCGAAGATCAACTATATCTTGGGGTATGCGAACAAAAAATGTTGAATACCACGGCTCTAAATGATAGTAAGACTACTTGTACTGTCGCCTTTTATGCGTAGGTTACACCTTAAGCATCCGAGTGTCAAAAAGAATATAAAAATGAGTAACCAGATATCTTTACAGTAGAGCCTCGATTATCAGGACACTGGTTGTCCAGATTTTTATCGCAGCAGCAGTTTTTGTAAAATTTGGGGTTTATAAGTATACAGTGGGCAAACCCATTCCTATCATGATAAGACACATTGTACGTATAGGAAATGAACCACAACCATAAAGAATGAGTGGTCAAGAAAGGAAGTCTGCAGTGTGTATCACTTCAAAAGTCGGGAGGGGAAGGTAGTTAGTTATCAGACATATTGTTTAATGAGATCCGCCCATAGCCAGTCATACACACGCAACCATGTTTTTATTCACTCTTTTGATGTTGTTTTGTTTATGTCGATAGGCTACAATGCATGAATGCTGAAACAAAGAGTTGTGTTTTCACTCGAGACAAAAGTTGAAATTATTGAGTGTTTGACGAATGATGAATTAGGTTGTGTGTTAGCTGACAAGTATGGAGTTGTACTTCCCTACTATCGGATATTATAAATAACTCTGAATTGTAATTTACCTGCAAGATGGAAATGAAGTTACAGAACGTAGTACTACTACAGAACTTGAAGATTTTATTTTGTGTTGTATAAAAAATACATGTGTATGCATACATATAGTTTTATTGTGTTGTTAACTATGTAAGTATGCCTATATACCATGTATACTTTTAATTTTAGTATTACATTTTATTATACTATTCTTATGAATATAATAGGCCTAGTGCACACATAAATAATATAGCCAGACACACAACCTAAAGGTTAAAATAGTTGTGATCTTTTTGGCAGCTTGAGTCCTTCAACACTAGGATCACCGCAGTTAGTCCTATCATCTAACCCAGCAGTGACACTAGCGAAGACCAGTGTTGAAAGACTCAAGCTGACAAAAAGAGTGGAGAGAAACCTCCGTAAGGTTGAGTCTCTTTCTTTCTTGACTGTGGCCTAGTGTGAAATCCTTTCTTTCCCCTATAAGATAAATCATCTAAGATTTTCAATTTTACAGAGTAACAACCTAGCTGTTCTTATTAGTCCGAATAATCGGGATTCTATTGAAGATAAATATCACCTAGGAGTATGAATGCTAATAATTACCGCAGCTGGTCGTTGATCCGCCTGGTCAGCAAAGGGGTTGTAGTCTTCCAATCCCCTTTGAACATTGTTAGTATTCGCTGTGACTTGTTGAACAGCTGGGTCCTGCAAGATTGATTAGTTACAAGAACTATAAACAAGGTTTGCAAAAAAGTATAAAATGATTTAACAAAGGGTTAAACATAATCATGTGATTTATAAGTCAAATGAAACTAAATAATTATCTACCAAGATAGTAAGCACTTTACATTTGATTTTTGGCTAGAAAATAACCTTACCGCAAAAGGATTATCCACAGTTGGCTCCCCAAAAGGGTTTTCATCGAATCCCGACATGTTTAAGACTATTGACAGCTGGCAAACGTAAGCCCGTTATATTCTTGCAATTGAGAGTATGTAAATGATACAAATGTGTATTCTAATCTTATCTCTATTAATCCATTTTGGAATGACTTTATCGCTCCGTCTTCCGTCGGACAAAACTTATGTGTCGTCACACATCGTTACCCTATTGGAGAAAAGCCTTTGGGCGCGGTTCACTTGAACATTGACAAAAGACTAATGATAATAAGAAAACTGTATTTGTAGCTTTTTATTGGCAACATAAAGTGTTCATCTCATTAATAATGTAATAATTTAACACATTTACTAATTTGTGCTTAAATTTGTAAATATAAACCGCAAACAGGCCAGAAAGCTAGGATTATTTAAGAGTGTGATATTTATTTGGTTGGAACATTACCAAATACTTAATAGTCTGACTCCGTTCTCTAGTGATAGTGATATAATCTGGATTGAGCGTAAGATTCTTCCCGCAAGGTTCGTTTATAATATGAAAAATACATGGTATTACAACATAATTATTTTAACTTCACAAAATACTTTTTCATGTTGGAAAAACTAATTCAATGACTATTAATCAATATTTGTATATGTACTCTATATTTGAAAATAGATTTAATTTGAAAAATACAAAATGTGTCTAATAGTACTTTTCAGCTTTACTTTGCAGTCGGGGGTGGAGTGAAAGAAAACACTTTAAGCTAAAGTGTGTGTAAACGTATTTCTATCTATACAATCTAAATTAAATTACCAATGATTAACACAACTGTGGTTTCGTAATTAGTCTCAAGAAAACCTTTTAGGTTTACATATATAATAGATTCTTCAAATTTAATAATTGCTCATTACCTTATTATTTAAAAAAGTAAAACTTTGGATGACAATATCCATGTCAACACACTAAACGTCTTGACTCTTAACTATTTTTATTATATATTTAATTTGACCCATAAAAAAATACGGTTCATATCATAAAGTCTTTTTGTTTAGGGTCAGAAAGTCTTGATAGAGCACTAAATCATTAATTTGTTAAAAAATATATATATTGGCCTTTTTAACAAATGGCTCCCTCTATTATCGAAATTAGAACTAAATAGTCGTGTAGCTATATTTAAATTTCATATGTTGGCTAAAAACTGTTGGGTCATTATGGATGTGGCGTTCTTCTGGCTACTAAAAATATGTCATTTTTATGGTTATGTAAGTTGATTGAATGATCGTGATGGTAACTGTAAAGCTATCTGCTGAATGTGTGTAAATGGAGAATGGAAGTGAATGAAACGAACAGCCGTTTCAAGTATACCATTAAACCCCGTAAGATACCCCCACAACATATAATTACGCGTTTAATTAGAAGAGAAACTTTTGGCTGTAGAAGACCCGGCACACAATTCCATACTGCTCGCGAATTCCATCAAAATATTTTTCCAAACTTTACCATCGTGAATGTAGAAAAACCTCCGTGTTTTCTTCGAAAGTTCAGTCCAGATGGGAAACATTTTATTGCATTTTCTGCTGATCAAACTTCTCTAGAGGTCTACTCTTATCGTGGGTGTTTTGCTGCTGCAGACCTTGTAAATGGCTGTACTGGTGAATATATTGGCAACGAGAATAATGATAAAAGTGATCACATTCGTAATAAGGTATTTGAACGATTTTTTAAACTCAAATATACTGTCAATGTTGCACAAAGTGGGGAACAGCTTAACAGAGAATGTAGTTTATTCACCGATGATGGGCGATATGTCATTGTTGGATCTGCAACTTATATCCCAGAAGAACTGCGTCCACGCTTCCATGAGATTTACACAAACAATGAGGCTGTGACACCAAATCCCAGGTCACCTCTCGAAGATTACTCACTTCATTTGGTTGATTTACAAAATGGCATTTTGTGCAACACAAGATATTTCAAGGTGGACAAAATATTTTTATCACATAATCAAGGCCTGTATTTGTACAAGGACACTTTAGCTGTACTTTCTGTTCAGCACCAAACTATACACATTTTTCAGTTAGTCGAGGGAGTGTTTATTAATGTAAGGACAATTGGTCGCTTCTGCTATGAAGATGATGAATACGAGCTGAGCTTAGCCTCTACCCATGGAAATATGGGCAATCAACTCTACCGAGCTTTCAGGGAGATGACTATAAACTCTCTAAAACATAGATTGTTAGTTTTTCTTTACAGGAGAGCCCATCGCATATCAAAAAGAAAGAGTGATCCGTATTACATTCGAATGTTTTATAAATACTTTGATCAGGTATGTCACATAAAGTTTTCCAAAATAATATTTATTTTAAGCTAGTTAACAAAATAGGTAATTTATAGCGACTCAAAATAACTTTATTGGTTTTTGAAAATAGGTTTATTGCGCTGAGTATGCCCATTTCCCCTTCTTTAGTTTTATTTTACCGGTAGAGTTTCACAACTACAAAACTATACAAGAAAAGTAAGACTGGGTGTCTCACTGAACTTGTATGGTAGGCCTACACTTTTCTCTCCCATTACATTCTGCATGATATCATTGGTGGAACTACAAAAGGCATAGGCCTACTCTTTTTAAGGAACACCGCAGTACACTATTCAAGAATTTTGTAATATTGGCCTAAAATTACCATAAGCTAGTCAAAATTCTACCAAACAAATGTTCCTTGCAATCATTGGCTCCGAATTAAAAAAAAAGGTGTTGGGAGGCAAACCCTTTGGTGTCCAAACAACATCATGGCCAGAGAATATTAGGAGGCAAGCATGATCTAACAACTCTCCCCCAACAATTTATTATGATCTGGTGTCTGTAGAAACTATTTTTATAAGGGGATCTCTTTATTATTGTCCTTTTTTTCTTCCAAAGTTAAAGACGTGAAAGATGATCTGGTAACATGTCTAGCTGTCTTATAAGACCCTTCCAATGAAAATTAGACTGTACAGGGTGAAAAATTACACACCAGTAGACCAAAAAGAGATTTAAATCTTGATCTCCCTGTTGACCAAGTCTAATTTGACTTTCACCTAGCCACCACTGTGAGTTAATTAAAAAAATAAATCACGCCACATATTAGGCCCTACTACCCATTCAGGCTATACACATACATATTAATTATGATAAATTGTTAGGGAGAAGGAAGGTTGAATTTAGAGGAAGTGTACATATACATTCTCATGGAGGGAGAGTGGAAAACCATTTAGGACAAACCACCGTCAGTACACCCCGACTGGGAGTTGAACCTCGATCTCCCCGTCTTCGGCAGTCTAGTTTATTGTGGCAGTGATGCCTTGAACCATTTGACCACTGTAGCAATTTTTTTTTTAACACTTTATCTTACTACCTGTCCAGGTCATAAGCTCGAAGTGTTAATTGATTCATAATAGTTCTTAAACACCATCAATTTTTATAGGAAAATCACAAACATAGTTTAGTAGACCCTGGATCCAGTTACAAAGAGTAAATTTAATTACAGTATCTTTGAACGAGCTGCAAGCCTATAAAATATTTAAATCATTTTGACTAGTTATTTTTTAAACCAAATACATTTTTTATCACAAAATTGTATTTTATATTGATTAACATTTTAAAATAACTTTTCTTCTTCATTATTTGAGGTAAGTTAGGCCCTATTTAATGTGCACTTTCTGAACCATTTGATTAAATTAGAACACAACTCACAAACTAACTTAAATCTAGAACAGACACAACATCCAGCTCTCTACTGTTAATTCAGCATTGGGAAAGAGAAACCCACATTTCACCAATGATAAATTATTCAGTTGTGTCAGGAATTGAAGCTAGGACCCTTAGCTCAGTAGGTAGACACATTAGCGACTGAGCTAAGATAAAAAAAAAATAGCATATGCTACCAGGGTTTGTCAGTGAGATATTCCAGGTCTTCTACTGGCAGTGGCAGTATGTGACTGTGTTCTGGGGTTGGGCTGCCATGTCGTTGCGGTTACATCATTCTGGTGAGATGATGGGATGATAATGATGATTATGTGGTGCCAGTAGAAGTATTAAACCTAACTTAGCCTAATTAACCAGATCATTGCAACCATAGGAACAATTCTCTTTCAGAAAAAAAATGCCTATGGTACTGCCGGGAACCAAACCAAGGACCCCTAAACTAGTAGCCAGGAATGCAGACTACTTATTAGATCAAGAGGCCAGCCTGAGTTGAAATTTTTGACTTTTAAAATAATTAATCCATATCACAATGGTTCACATTCCAATAGTCAGGAATTAAATTTAAATTTATGTTTGAAAAGGTAAAAATGACGGAACATTAAAAATAAAATTAATTTATATTTTACTAGGTACCCTAGAAGACTAGCAGATAGGTCTATAAGGAATATAGCTTTGAGCTTAGGCCCTACTTGTTAAAAAAAAGTCTACTTATTAAAAGAGGTAACGGTGGAAATAAACTCTGATTCATTGTCTTGTTTGCTATTTAAAAATAGATGTCTTAACTTGAGTGATTTGTGGTGACAGTTCAAGGCTCTTCGCATGTGGAAGATGCAGCTTCTGGATGAAAGTCACTTGCTGATAAAGTATGCAAGTGAGGATGTGGTTACGCTTAAAGCGTCCGAGCCCAATTCCCTCCCCGCATTCTTCGTGATGTACAACATCTTCACCACAGAGGTGCTAGAGGTTTATGAGAACAGCTCGGAAAACCTTCTGGAGCTGTTTGAGAACTTCTGTGATTTGTTCCGTAACGCCAAGCTGCATTCCGAATCGCAGTTTACTTGTTCCCCTTCTAATAATATATACGCAAGGTTAGGCCTATTGATATTTGGGTGCTGTTTGGAAAATAGATTGTATGTTAATAATTCCATTTGATAAATAATTAAACTATTTATATTAAAGTATAAACACACTCACTTAGCACACACATTATTTTCCCAGAATTTTCAACAACATCAAAATAATATAACTGACCATAATCTTATTTTAGTTTTATGGTTAAAGTAGCTCATACTTTTTTGTTATTTATGTTTTGAATTTCAGTCTGTTTATTGCTCAATATAATCTATAAATATCCGATATGCACAAGCAAATTTGGTAGCATATACTTAAATTTTACCCTCATTACCCCGTTTCCTTAAATAAGTTGTTAGCCAGCACACCATCCTTACTATATAAGTTATTGGCAAAAATTTATTTTTGTCAAGGCGATTGGCTCTTTCCATTTGGCGTGGAAATGCATAGCCATGGGAACAAACAGTTAGCTTCAATTTTTTAAATCACTTTGCACTTTTCTTTTCGGAAATGGTTTGTTCAAGAATAAAAGCATGTTGATTAAGTTATTCTTTTTATATACACTCCTCTTCTACGGTTTTAACAGTGATCAATAAAATTAACATTTTTCAATAGAAAACTGCCGGCTTCATAACAAAAATAAGAAAATTTAACAGTTAATAAACATCGATACATTATCTTAGAAAGGGCGTTGAAAATATTTACATAAAAATTTCACCTATTCTCGAGAAAACTGTTATATCCAAATGTATGATTTTTCCTTGAGACCTGTTTGGTAGCTAACACCATCTACGGTTTCCGTGATCCATCTGTTCTTGTTGGCGCGGAAGGATACTTTGGTCGGTTGTGAAGCCACGATATGCCTTTCACCCTTCCACCCCCCATCCCACAAAATTGGTTTTTGACTTGCATTCGACAGGGCCAAAGGCCTTAAGATAACAAATGAAACCTTTCATACTTTTTTTTTATAAATATATAGGCTGATACAGCAGAGGTTCAAACAGACCATTGTGAGCGCGAGGTTTGGGGGCCCAACGGAAGCCACTAAGAGGCTGTTAGCTCAACTACCAATAAGTGCACAGTCTTACAGCAGCTCACCATACTTGGATCTATCCTTGTTCAGCTACGACGACAAGTGGGTTTCTGTCATGGAGAGACCAAAGGCTTGTGGCGAGCATCCTATTAGGTAAGGTTTTCACAGGATTTTAATCATTTCTCACCCACCACATGGGTCAATCGCATGTCCTATCACATCACTCTCGTGTTAGACTGACTCTCCATCCATATAAATGTAGGAACATTTCCTCTAGAATTCTACCTTTCTCATTTTTCTTGGCCCATTAGCATAATAAATTTAGCTTTGAGTACAGCTCGAATGGGTACTAAGATGCGGAGAAAAAAATAATATTTTTTTTGTTGGCATATTTCACATTTGTTAGTTTGAATTAAATATTATTTACAGTGAAGTTTGTTCAGTTAAAATATTGTACTGAATATTAGCTCTGGTGAAATGCAGGTCTTCTGGATTAAATATTTATCTTCACTCTCTTTTGGTCACCTAGGGCACAAAGGTACAAGAGGCCCATACTAACAAAATGTACTTTTTTATCGTTAAAAAAAATATTATTCAAATTACCTAAGTTACCGATAATAATTATTTTTAAGTAGAGAAATAACATATAAATATTTTATCTAATACTAAGAATGTGGCTTATATTAAAGAATGATTAATAATATCTAGATTGTGTTGATGAGCCTCTAAACCCCCAAAACAACAATAATAATAACAATATAATTACTTTCAGGGTTTTATAACTCTCAGGGCTGCTTTGTCAATGAATCACTTTGATGTTTAATTAAAAATGTTCGAACATATTAAGAGAAAAGGACGATTATAAGGGATAATATTTTTTCGCACATTAATTAAGGGAAGGTGGGAGATGTGAAGGCTTGATACCACTTATATTTTATTTATTCAGAGCTTTTTTACTATTTTTCTTTTTTTCTGTCCGGTATTTTGGCACCATATTTTTATTATTTTGCGTCACACAGAGTGTGGGGTGTATTTATATTGAACAGAATACAACTGGGGCACAAATTTTAAGTCATGCTTAAAGCGCGTGAAACCCTTGTGCCGGTCCTGATTTCTGTTAACTTTGCTTTCATTTATGTCAGAAATTAGGTGTGTTGGGGTAAGAAAGCGCTAGTGGCAACATCGACAAACCAGCATTATAAAATTTGGCTTATATATATATTTTTGTGGTCAAGCTTACCTAAAATTTTAAGGGAACTTTGACCACACAAAAACAAGAGAATGAAAATGCTCTTTCCCAATAATAACCGTACATTTCCCTCTGAGATAATATCCAGTTTAGTAGACTTGTTTGTATGCTAGAATATTAGATAATTTTAACACTATTACATTATTTTTAATTATCTTTGTTGCAGGTTTTACTCTCGTGATTCTGGTTTGCTCAAGTTTCGTATCTACGCCGGTGTTTTAGGTAAAAGCCCCCCTCCGTCAGCTCGACGCTTGGTAGCCTTCACATTTCATCCAACTGATCCTTTTGCTATAAGTGTTCAGAGGACTAATGCAGAATATGTTGTAAACTTTCACATTAGACATGTTTGATTTTTTTTTAGCAATTTATTATTATTTAAAGTGAGGTAAAATAATTAAAGTTGTTTTTTTCATGAGTCACATAGCCCCTATTATATATGAACTTAAAAACTACTGCTAATACATTTAGCTTTATCAGGGTGTTTAGCGACCTGGAAAACAAGGAATAGTCAGGGGATTTTGTTAAATTCTAGCGACCTGGAAAACAAGAAATTGTTAGGGAATTTTGTTAAATTCTAGCGACCTGGAAAACAAGGAATAGTCAGGGGATTTTGTTAAATTCTAGCGACCTGGAAAACAAGGAATAGTCAGGGGATTTTGTTAAATTCTAGCGACCTGGAAAACAAGAAATTGTTAGGGAATTTTGTAAATTCTGTAATTTTAACATAGCCTATTTACTAAATAAATACACAACTTTTATTTACAGTACTAGCCGATAACAATTTTCTTCTGATTAATGCTCACCGTGAATCTCTTTTAACACAGTCATCTATATTAATCATATTAATCTCATTTCTCAAGGTCAACATGGGATTTTCATGTAGTCTTTTCACTCACCCCTCTACCACACATCTTTAGCCAAAGTTTACTCATGGTTAAGCACACTCTAGAGAATTTGATTATGTTACAGTAAGAAGAAACTATAAAATAATAATGTCTCTCAACAATTTCACACTGTAATGGTGTAAGGCGATCTTTTAAGGTCTTGTTATGATCTTACTGAAATCAAATTTGGATCACACTACCCAATAGCCTATCACTTCAAGCTAAAACCCTTTACCCCTTCATAGATTTACACAATTTCCGAATGTGTTTGGGTCTAAAAATATTATTACATTAAGTTTCAATCTTAATAAAATAATGTTTGTAATATATACTGGAAATGTTGGAAATTGGCTGTGGAAAACTTGAAAAACATCAGGGAATTTTAAAATATAGTTTTTCCGGACACCCTATTTACTTATCAAAATTACCTGCTCACCAAACATTCACAAGAACCAAAATACCGTGATTAGCCCTGCCCAATGGTTCACTTCTTCCTCTGCTGAAGAATGGATTAGATACACCTCAAAAATTATTTTGTTTTGTGACACATTACGTTGTGTTTTATTGTGGGCCTCACAATAATGTACTTTATTATATTTGGAAGAAGGTATAAGAAAGGTGGATAGAAACATATAAAAGGGAGACAAACACAATATGACCTTTACAATGAAAAGAAGAACACAGTTCACACTTTACACTGCTGCCAATGAACAAAGAGATAATGGATGTCTCTTAAAGAAAATTGATCGTCACCGCCCAATTCCCCGACCTAGGTTTCATTCTATCGGAACTCATCAGGGAGGAGTGTGAGACGCGCAACGCAACTTCCTAGATCCAGTCATTTAGTCTATACTATTTTATTGTTCTCTGTTTAGTCTACATGTAAAATTTACTTGGTGAACCAATATTAATCTTAACAAATATTGCACTAATTTCTATAACAAATAAAAATTATTTTTCCCTGAACAAATATTTTGTTAGATGCTATTCAAAATACCATATTTACCTAGTTTTTTGTGTCAAAAATAAGTGTGAGTGATATAACTGAGGATATATGATTGAGAATGTTTTGTTAGTGGACGCAGCAAGCTATTTTAGGAATGTGTAGAGAAGAGGATACAAATATGGAATATCATTTGTTTGTTTTTTTCTGTTCTGGCACCGATGTCTGAGGCTAAAAAAAATAAAAATAAGAGAGGAGTTGTGTATGTGTTCTTTGAACAATGTCAGAAGTCATACTGAATCCCATTTAAAAAAAAAGAATACAATTATTATATAAATAGTTTAGTTTTTTTTCTTAAAAAAAGTAATATACTTTGTGATACATTATATTTGGAACAAGGTACAGGAAAGGTGGAGGATAGAAAACCAACACAAGTTGTATTATGAAATGGGTCACAAATATGGAATACCATTGGAAATGAAATAAAACAGGCCAATAACAAGCTACAATTTACAAGTAACAAAAATAATATATTTTATTACAATCCACATAAAAGTAGATAAAAAAAACCAACTATTTTATGATTTGCAATAATCAAAAACATAAACTCCTTTCTCATAGCCAGCACATTTGCTACGAGCCCCATCCATTACTGACACATCATGCACTGTATTTACTGCTCTCCATGTGTGCCATTGGAAAATCTACTAGAGCATCCTCATTGGAAGGAGAGTTTTCTTCTGGAATGCTAAATTCAGAAGAGGAATCTTGTCTGGAGACTCATTTCGTCTCCATCCAGATACAATTTTGTGGGTTCAATTGATTGTGCCTTAGGCTTTCCACTTATTCGACCTCTTGTCCCCTGCCTCTTTACAATTTTTGGAATTTAGACAATTTGATGAGAAGAGATAGAGAGGTAATAATGGTCGATGTAGACTTGACTGATAAGACAAGAGTGGTCTTGGAACTAGGCGCCGTAGAGAACACAGAGGTAGTCAGAAAAATAGGCTTTGGCTGCTTTCTCAAAGTTTCTTCTGTGTGTTCTGCAAAGAATTTGGAATCTTCAAAAATATTCGAATTTGGTGGGTAAATACGCATGGTACAGAATCCACTTGCAGTTGTGTCAAAATATGTTAGAGGTCGGCCGTTTTCCCTCATCCAATGTGAATCTTCTTGGTATAATAGATTTTAAATGTACTCTTAAAGGTTTTATCACGAGGCTGAATTTTGTGGGAATTATGCGGAGGGAGACATAGAATGCAAAGATGATTATCACAAGCCAGACTTATCACGTTCATATTTAAACCCCACTGGCTCTCTCATGCAAGTAACAATGTCATAAGAGAACCTCACTCAACTGTTGAAAAGGTGGGAATTTCAGCTAAACAGGGGAAACAGTTCACAAACCTTATCTATTACACTTAATGCACAGAGGGTGTTGTAATAACCTAGTTCAAGGTCTTGCCACTAGATATATCACTCATTTTATGAATCTATACAAAGGTATTTCGAATTAGCGAACTATTTCATATCTGTGTCTATTGACAAATGATGGTACTACTGGGAGACTTTATTATGTGCACATAATACATTACAATATAATCCAAACATTCATCTTCACGGCAGATAAACTGATAAATATACTAGGTCATGGCAAGCGATGTTTTTCTTTTTCAATCACATTGGGTATGGTACCCTAAGTCATTCCAGATGAAAGAATTGACTCCATACAAATATCATTGTTTGACAATAAGAAAGCCATTGGTCTGTGCAGAAACCAATGTGGTGGTGGGGCCAAAGGGGAGTATTTAACTTAAATACAAGCCTTTCCCTTCAACCCCTACTGCGTCACTCGGGAATCCCTGTGGTGAGAAAGTGGAGGTAACACTGCTGCTGAAAACAATGAAGTTACTTGACAAACTTTCTAAGACTTCGGCCGTGTTTATGTCTGTGGCAGAAATTTGTTCCAGATATATGCGAGGGTGACTCATATGCAAGTAAATACGGTATGTACCAGCATAATTAATATGTGACATCTTACTGGTAATATGTTGTCACATTTATATCGATTGTCAGCGGTATAAAGGACAAAAGAGGACTACATTAGTTATCTATGAGCTAGTCTGCATTCATTCCTCTCAGTTTCCATGAATAGCTCCTCATTTATGTATTTGACTCTACAAAGCACTTCTAGTGCAGCTTTCTTCAATCTATTTGACAACTCCCAACATATAAAGGTATACATGCACCCCTATATTATTGTTAAATTACTAGGGTCACATATCTGTCATAAAATTTTCATTAAATTTCGTCCTCAAATTAATTATATTGTCATTTTTTTTGGTCAGTTTTGCTATGAGTTTGTTGATAATTTTTGCAAATCTTAAAGCACATCAAAAATGCTTTAAACAAAATATGTATAGTACTATATTTATTAGTTTAAGGCATACTTCCCTCGCACTATTTTCTTTAAACCTTTGTTTTCTCTTGTATTTTACACTTATTTGCTTCCCCCGGACCAACACGATGAGAATGGGGGCAATGGCTCTTCTGACCCCCCCTTCATTCGATGAGCTTGCATGTACACTCTGTTTACCTTGGCAGATTACACTGCACCATAGTGGAATAATGCTAGGTAAGCTTGCTACCTTACAGGGTGTACAAAGGATACCTAGTCTAATGTTGCACAATAATACTACCCTGGTGTACTTCAAAGGTTGATGAGCAGAGCCTGCAATTTGACACAAATGCCCATGGTCAAAACCCTTTACATTATTATGTCTCTACTCTGAATGATTCTATATATTAATGAGTATAATTATATTCTTACACTAGAACTGGTACATGCACTAGACCTGTTGTCGGAATGTATCCTTGTGTCCGATCTCTCCAACTCTCCAAATGTTAAGAACATATTCTTTAAATGTGCATATTAATTTTTGCTCTTCAACAGTTGTGTATCATGTTATGGCTTGTTATGTTCAAATTTGTATCGCAGCCTTTTTTGTTTTTGTTTTTTAAGTTGTTGCCTGAAAATATCAAATGAAAAGTAACCTAAGGATATTTTATAAACTTATATAATAAATACCAAACAAATCAATCATGTACTTTATTAGTTATAATCGTGTAACAGCGTTGATGCATACAATTTGCCATTTAAATAACTTTATATTATTATAAATAGATTTGAGTGTATAAGTGAATTATTATTTGTTACAGTTTTCACGATTATGTATTTCTTATTTAATTAGTGTTGACAAAATATAATTTTTACTTGGATAAAATTAAGTATAATATTCTGAAGGTTGTCACTATTAATTTTACAGGTATATTGGCAAAATGCAATTTTAAGTGTCGTCAAAATAATTAAATCATGTTCTTATTTTATTATAGTTTTGCAAAATGAAGTTGCTCAAGTAGAAAAATATATCTGCTGTGTTGGTTAGAATATGAAATAAATACACTTACATTTAAGTTAAGTAACTTATTTTTTATATGTTAAATCCAGCACAAATCAAATGTACCTGTTTCTATTATGTGTTTCACATAACTATTTTAAAAATGATCCATTTTACTAAATACTTTTATGTCTTTTTCATAAAGTTGTCTCTACGACTTACGTTAATAACTGTCCCTGTACCCCAAGGTGTATTCAAAGCTAATGTTTTTTTCTATCTGATCAATTCTTCTAACTATTTTACATGTTTGAAAAAAAAATGTTAAAACATTAAAAATGATACAGAAAATTGTTTGTGTATTTAAATATATAATATAATATTTATTCAATTACAAAGCTGAAGTTTTAAATATTTTTGGTAGCTAATGTAAAAAAAAGTTTTACATATTTGTAATACTAATTTTGTTTAATAAACTTTTTTTTTTGTACAAACTTGATCTTAAAATTATAATTCCTTTAAGAAATATAGTTTTAATCTTGGCCACCCAATGTAAGTGATATATTTATATACCTGAGTCTACAGTATACTTGGTTTAGTTTTTCTTAAGAGGTTCGGAAACCTTATTATCTGGGGCATATCTCCACTTATCCTTTAGGGGGCCACCTCGATAAGCAAGAAATTGATGTGGAGACATTCAGCTCTGACGCAATGGTTAATCTTACTATGTGTTATTTCAAAACATGGCTCACACCAAAATAATAATAATATTTAGCACCGCGTCTTACTACCCGTTCGGGTTATACGCTTTAAGTACTAATTACTCTAATGGATTAGGAATTGTGAAGGTTGAATTAGAAGAAGTGAACCCGCATTTACGTGGAGGGAGAGTGGAAAACCATTTAGGAAAAACCACCCCCAGTTCACCCGACCAAGATTCGAACCTCGATCTCCCCGTCCTCAGCGGTCGAGCTCAACACGACTCGCGCGTTAGCCAACTACGCCACCAAGGCGGGTCACACCAAAATAAAGTATAAAGATTCCAACAGGGCGCATTTTCTTTAACACCCCTATAATTTGAGTTTATTATGATAAAATATGTATAAAACTGGGACAATCATTTTCAACAAAGCTACGACAGACCTAGCCAGCCGGTCGTGGAAAAATATATGTCTTGAAAAAAAAACTGACCCAGGTTAAATGTTGGAAACTGTAAAGTAAAGTAAAGTAAAGTAAATTTTTAACAACTTTTACGCATATTTATGGAGCTATGAGACGACTTGATGAAAAAGAGATCTAGATTTAGCCTTCCTCTAACAAATTGTCATTTTTTGATAGGCTCACAACAGAAAATTTTAAAATAGTACTAGCAGCGAGCTTTCTTCTTTACCTTGAGATAAAAAGTTTGGTGGTTTTCTTTCCCATCATTGACATGACAAACTGTGGTTCAAGGTTATGGGGGGAAAAAAGAATATAAGCTTAGACATAATAGAGTAGTTACTGAAAATGACAGACCACATTGCAACAAAATATATTTTTAATGTTTAGAATAATAATTATTTAAATTAAGTAAGCTAATAGTTATTTCTAAATAAATAACATCTAAATATTTCATATAATTTTAAGAATACATATTTAAAAAAAAAAGATTGATTAACAACATAAAAGGGTTCCTAAAGCCGGGGAAACTTAAAAATAGTCAGGGAAATGTCAATTCATGTCACACTTCTGTTTCATCAGAAATTGTAAAGCCACAGAAGGAAGATGTTGCCAAAAGTGAAAGTAGTATAGTGCCTCGAAGAAACCCTAACACTTTTATTATGAAAGATGATATAACTAACGCGGAAGTCATTTGGGCTTTGCAAGCTGTTGACAATAAAAATGTATTTCAATTTGTGCAATCATTTAAGTACAATTTTGGTCAATTGATGTTTACTGAGTGTTCCATTTCCGGTGCCTTTACAGTTGGTGGAGACAAGGCTGCATATTTTATTGTCCATATTTCATTGGTCCCATTCTTTCAGAACAATTTACTGGACCTAGAATCAAGTAACAACTTTGTAATTTGTTTTGATGAGGCATTGAATTAAGTTATTCAAAGAGGGCAAATGGACATTGTATTCAGATTCTGGGACAAGGAAAATCATAAAGTTGTCAGTCGTTGCTTGAGCAGTGTGTTTTTTTTCTCAATAGAATAATAATAATAATAATATTTAGCACCGCGTCTTACTACCCATTCGGGTTATACGCTTTAAGTACTAATTACGCTAATTGATTGGGAATTGAGAATGTTGAATTGGAGGAAGTGAACCCGCATTTGCGTGGAGGGAGGGTGGAAAACCATTTAGGAAAAACCACCCCCAGTTCACCCGACCGAAGATTCGAACCTCGATCTCCCCGCCCTCGGCGGTCGAGCCCAACACGACAAGCGCATTAGCCAACTACGCCACCGAGGCGGGTTTCTCAATAGAAGCACCCCTGAAGAATTACTGAAGTATTTCTGGGATGGTATCTTTCCTCTTCCACTTTCTAAGTTGATACAAGTGTCAATGTATGGCTCAAATGTCAATTTAAAGTTTATAACACTTCTTCAGGAACACATCAAGTCTGTCACAGATGATGAAGTATGTAGTTTGCTAAATCTGGGAACATGTGGGCTTCATGTTGTTCATGGTTCCTTGAGAACAGGAAGTGGAATTTGTCGATTGAGATATAAGTAGCTTATTGTGTCACATGTACTACCTGTTCATTTAATCTCCAGCACATCGAGCATTGTTTACCAAGTTGACAGGATGTACAACTTTTCCTTTGAAGTTCTGTGGTGTGCGGTGGTTATATAATGCAATGTGCTTTCAAAGGGCATTACAAATTTGGGACCATGTTGTCAAGTTTCTCAAAGAAGAAAAGCTTCCTAAAACAAAACCTGTAGGAATACTGAAAAGAGCAGTCTGTGATCCATTCTTGAAGTGTAAACTAGCTTTCTACAAAACAATTGCAGATGAATGTCAGCCTTTCCTTTTTGATAGGGTTTGATATATTCTATTACTTTTCCATCATTTTCCCTGAACTGATTGGCAAGACGTCTGCTTTCTTACTCATTCCTTGAGAGGTGAGGTAAGGTCGGCTGTAGGGGAGGAGGAGGCCAAAATAAATGTAATTGAATTAATATTTTCACATGAATAGTACCATAAAATTACAGTGAAAATTTTCTAAGAAGTTGGCTAGGGAAAAATCAGGGAGAACTTTTTTACAAATACTGTAGGAACCCTGCATAATCACTTTATGGTTTTATAATATTTGGGGTTGCTTTTTTGGTAAATCACTTTAATATTTAATTAAAAACCTTCGGAAGTATTTAGAGGAAAGAAAGGGAAGAAGTAATTATATTTTTGCAGATATTAAAACTTTTTTTTATCTTAATTTCATATTAAAAAAAATTCCCCCCTCGTTATTTTACCACCTTATTATCATTTTACATCACACAGGGGATTCTGCTTATTTATATTATACAGAATACAACTGTAAGGATGCAAGAGTTTTGGAAACTCATTAATACATAATGGTAAAAAAACATAGATGCTGAAGATCTGTGTTTCAAACTCATAGCAATAGCCTGAAGACTTCCATAGTCAGTGCCGGCACAAGAAGTACTTCTCTTCATGCTAACAACCAAATCTCCTAGATAATGTGCCTAATGTTTCCATTGCTCTAAGGATTGTTCTTTCACGTCCAGTATCAGGCTCGAATTTATTAAAAAAAACTTATGTACACTCTACAATGTTGGAAAAAAAGAGTAGTTGGCTTGGCAACTACATCAATTGAACATGCCCAGGCATTGGCGCTTGATCTGGTTAAATTGGTGAAAAAAAAACAAATTGCAAAAGAAAAGGTACACAAAGTGAAATTTCTATCTGCCTGAGATGGAAACTTTTATAAGATAGTTTTAACTATGTTTTTTGTTTTCTCAAAATGATTTATGTAGAAAAATATTTTCTCTGCAAATTTAACAGTTTCACATTTTGTGTTTTTTCTTTTTTTTTGTACACAACATCTGTTCTTAAAAACCGATGATGACAATATTTTGGGGTTGCGGTGAAAGTAACTCTTCTTGCCTAGGACCAGAAAATAGTCTGACGCCGGCCCTCATTATAAGACAAGGAAAAGGGTCTATAGATCTGAAGAATGGCTATTTTATTAACATTTTTTAGCACTCCGTCTCAGCACTCGTTCGGGTTATGTGCCTATGTACTTATTACCCATGGTTTAAGGGATGAAGAAGGTTAAATCTATAGGAAGTGTACCCGCATTAGCTTGGAAAACTATTGGGGGGGGGGGGGCGGCCGGGAACTCAATACACCCAACCAAGATATGAACCTCGACTCCCCATCATCGAAAGACTGGTCTACTACGTGAGTAACGCGTTAGACCACGCGGCCACCGAAACGGGCTATTATATAAAACTAATAACAAAACATGCAAGAAACCAGTAATTAAAAGTCTTAGTAAAATTAATAATCCCACCTGATAAGTTAAATCAGTTATACCTCTGTTTGGAACAAGTGGAAGGAAAAAGCTCGATGTGATTTTGTACACCCGTATTCCATTGTTAGCTTTATTTGACAACTCTAAATTGATAGTTAGGTAAATAAGTTGCAAGCAATTACTATTTTTACCTACGTAGTGACTATGCCCGCATTTTGCAAGTTGGTTTTAGACAACCATTAGCTAGGTTTGCACTTTTATGTCTTCCGGTCTGAAGCAATATTGGGGGTAATTTAGAAGTAGAATACATTCCTTGCTGGCCTCGTATAAATGTTTATTGTTCAGCTCGTAAATTGGCCCTTTCAGCCAACGTGTTTTCTTTAAAAACTCTCACCTTTGTCATCTTCAGGCCTGTCACAAGGGATGCACATTAAACCTTCATGTACACTCTATTCTTGTCACTAGGGGTGTACAATAAACTTTCATGTCAACTCTATTCTTACTCGCCTCGGTGGAGTAGTTAGCTAACGCGCTTGTTTCGTGTTGAGCTAGACTGCTGAGGACGGGGAGATTGAGGTTCGAATCTCGCTCGGGTGAACTAGTGAGGGTGATTCCCTAAATGGTTTTCCACTCTCCCTCTGCGCAAATGCGGGTTCACTTGATCTACATTACACCTCCCCAATTCTTAATCCATTAGAGTAATTAGTACTTAAGCGTATAAAACGAACAGGTAGTAAGACGTGGTGCTAATTATTATTATCCTGGATAGCTCAGTGGTAAGAGCATTGGCATACTAAGCCGAAGGTCCTGGGTTCGATTCCCGTGTTCAGGTGTCATTTTTCAATTTTCAGAATATGATATCTATGAGGGACTATCCCCACTAAAATGCATTAACAATAGTTTCGGCTATTTGTTTCATTATTATTATTGTTATTATCTATATTCTTGTTACTAGGGGTGTACAATACACTCATCTCACACCTGTCACATCTATTCTTGTTACTAGGGGTGTACAATACACTTACCTGGCACTATCACTAGGACCTTTTAGAAAATACAGCACATTCTTTTAAGTCAATATTGATAAGTGTATACACTATTATTATTATTATTATTATTAGTAGTAGTAGTAGTAGTAGTATTGATAGTACGTATCAAAAGTAGCAGTTGTTGTTATTATTATTATTATTATTATTATTAGCACCGCGTCTTACTACCCGTTCGGGTTATACGCACTTAAGCTAATGTGTAATGGTAGGAGTGATTGTGAGATGAAATACAGGACCTACAATTTAACGTGGAATCCGAACCACGGTGGAAGGCCTGGCATTCCTCACATTCATAAGATGTCTTGTCATAGGTGAAGGAAGGGTTTGGTAATCAGATAAATCTTTGCCGGGACCGAGTATTGAACCCCGGCCGCCAGCATAGAAGTCTGACACCTATACCCCTAGAGCGCCAGGTCACCGACCAGTTGTTATTCATATGACGACATCGAATATGTGAAATTAAATATATTATCTTGACCAGCTGCTTAATAAGAAGCTTTTTTTATTAAATCGGTGCTACATCTGTTTCACTTATTTCTTATTCGACAGCCAATTCCGCATTAGCACTGTTCAACGTGAGTTTCTGTTCGCAGACGTTCAACTTGGAGGTTGATGTTTTTGGCACCCCTCCTCCTCCTGGCTCTACGTGGGCGGTCTCATACAACCTCCCCTCCCGCACTCTCGAAGGGGTGTTGGGTCGTATCGAACATTGTTACATGGCCTACCTTAATACAATGTTTGGTATTCTCCAGCACGTACCACGGAAATTATATTGGCGAGGGTTTTATCCCCACGTGACGGCTTAATTCGTGAGAAATTGTGTGTGTAATGGAAAGAAAACAACATTATAACACCTGAACATGACTACTCCCTACCCCTCCTATACCCTCCCTTTTACGGTCGCACCGTGTTTTACTACCGGTCCGGGTTATCCACATAGGGCGGGAATGGATTGGACACTTTATTAAGTAAGAAATAGGCTTATTGGACAACATTGACGTTATTAGAAGGGATTGTAAACAGGTCGATTAGGCGTCATCAACTCGACTAGAAGGAACTGAAAACAGGTGGATTAGGAACCTTATAGTAGAATATTAAATTTAAATTAATACTACAATTAATCGTCGTTAGATTCTTTTCAGTCCAGTATGTCCGAGGTAAAATTAATTCTTAAGAGCGTGCATCACACGCCAATCAACTCTGTGATAACAGTCGGCCTTAAATCGTAGACTTACACGAACACTATTGCATGTGGATTATTTCAGATTAAACAATAATTGAGATAAAGAGTTAATAAAAGTTACTAATACTGAACATTGTTGAAACATTAAGTTATATTTGGATAAAAAAACTGCGTTGAAAAGGCAGTTTTTGACCATTTTAGAATGGCTTCACAGATAAACCTTTTGTAAAAATATTCATGCTCTCCTAATAGGGACATACTGCAGTTATTAACAGGAAACTTTGTCGCTTCATGTCCCATCGTCACCACGGGAAATTTCGAGTAATCATTCAAATACGAGTGCACTGCACACATTTCTGGATAGGTGTTTTCTTTTCCCTTTTACAACGCACACACACACACGCAGATGCGAGCCGGGAGATTAATTGGGCCTGATATGATGAACGTTCTTAATGAGAGTGGGAGCAAGACTAAGTTAGGTTAGGTTAGGCTAGTACTCTCCATTCTATCTTGGGAGGATGTTGGAGGTATCCTGGGTTCAAAAGCAGTGTTCAGTCCACCTACACCCATCAGTACAGTACAGTATTCGGATAGGGATATGGGAGGAATAATTAAAAAGAAATGTACCCGCGTTTAATAAGGTGGCTGGCTCAGACGGAACTCCTACTGAAATATTCAAGGAAGGGGGACCCCTGTCCTAATTGAGCACACACATGCGCTCATAGTTAAGATATGGAACTCTGTAACCACCCCTGCTGACTTAAAGAGACGAACTAACAGTAACCATCTTCAAAAAGGGAAACAAGGCTCGGTTTGGCAACTATCGTGGAATATCCCCGTTTTCTGTTACTGGCAAAAAATCTCGCCAGATATCTATCCAACCGTCTGATACCACTCGCCGAAGGGTTTTTACCAGAAACGAAATGTGGATTTAGACCCAACCGAGGTACAGCCGATATGATCTTCAGTGCAAGGCAAATGCAGGAGAAATCCGGGGAACAAAACCGCCCTATATACATGGCCTTCATTGATCTCGTCAAAACCTTCGACTTGGTTAATCGAGATGCTCTATGGAGGATCTTAGCTCTAATGGTCTTTCCCCCGGAAATACATTCAGATGCTTCGCCTGTTACACGATAACATGAATGGCACTGTTCTGAGAAATGGTTTTAGAAAAACCTTTGAGATCGCAATGGGTGTCAAACAGGAATGTGTAATTGCCCCCCTCTATTCTCAATATTTGTTGGAATCTATCTTACAGATGGTAAACTGCCGCCGAGTGTAGAACTAGTGTATCGGACGGATGGTGGCTTATTCAGCCCTAGCAGACTACGAGCGAAGACCAAGATGTCTACAACGTCAGTTCTCGAACTCCAGTACGCAGATGACAAGGTTGTTTTGACCAACTCAGAAGAGGACCTCCAGGCTATTTTGACTAAATTTAATGAGGCATATATGTTAATTGAGCTGGGCATTAATGTTGGAAAGACGCATATTCTGTATCAACCTTCACTAAATTCCGACGTTGAAGCTCCTGTCATCACAATCAATGGGGAGGTCTTGCGGAACATCAAACACTTCCCTTACCTTGGCAGTCACCTATCGACAAATGCAAATATTGAGTGTGAGCCCCAACACCGCCTAAAATGTGCCAGCGCAGCTTTTGGACGGTTTTGAGAAAGAATCTTTGACAGCCATAATATCAGAACTCAGACCAAGCTATGCGTGTACCAAACTATCATAATACCAACTCTTATTTGTGGCTGTGAAGCTTGGACCAGCTACGGAAGGCACCTAAAATGCCTGTAGAGGTACCATCAGCGTTGTCTTAGGAGAATCCTCAGAGTAAACTGGCAAGACAGGCGTACTAACTAACATCGGTGTCTTAGACGAGGCCAATATCACCAGTATGGAAGCGTTGATCATCAAGCTTCGGCGAA
The DNA here is from genome assembly GCA_901482245.1 of Timema douglasi. Classification (NCBI taxonomy): domain Eukaryota; kingdom Metazoa; phylum Arthropoda; class Insecta; order Phasmatodea; family Timematidae; genus Timema; species Timema douglasi. The sequence goes on from CABEEJ010000281.1 coordinate 211,618, forward strand.
CAGGCTACGTTGTTCTAATACCCGAAACTCGATTCCCAAAACAGATTATGTATTCACAGTTGAAGGATGGCCGACGAAACCTTGGGGGCGACAGCACAGACGGTACAAGGACGTTCTTAAGTCCAACATGAAGAGGTGCCTAATCGACATTGACAACTTGGAGGCCACATCGGACAATCGCCCGGCATGGCATCGGCTTGTCCACGAAGGCCAACAACACTTTGAACTACAAATTACAATTATAGAAAAATCTCGATAATCCGAGGTGAAGGAGACCGAGATCACATAGGATTACTGGGAACTAGGAATATGCGAGTGATTACCAAAAGAGGGTAATTGTGAGTTTTAGTAACATTCAGAGAGAAAAAAAATCATTACACAATAAAACAAAACTAACAGAATTTAGGAAAAACTAACGATTATACACGATACAATGACAGTTCAATAGGAACGGACTAGCTATATAAAACATTTCCTAGGCAATTAGGCCCCCTATCACGAGACATAAATGGTCTGCTTCAATGGCCGAATGGTCTAAGGTGTTACTCTCGTGTTAAACCGGCCTGCTGATGAAGGGGAGATCGGGGTTGGAATCTCGGTTGTGTCTAGTGAGGGTGTTTTTTTATTAAATTGGTTTTTCACTCTCCTTCCACGCAAATGCCTAAAAATTATCTCCAAAATGATTCCTTACTCATCCCTACCACATTAGAGTAAATTATTATCATCCCTACGTATAACCTGAACAGGTAGTAATACGTGGTGATAAAAAAATAAACGATTGTGTTATCACCTTGGATAGTGTGGAACCTCGGATATTTGGGTCTACGATAATCGGGACTCTTCTCTGATACAAAATATTATTAGGGTGACCATACGTCCCGTTATGAACGGGACAGTCGCCTCCCCCCCCACCCCCCTTTTTTTGCCATGTCCTAGCCGTCCCATCGTTTTAGTAAAAATTCCGTTTTTGTCCCGTTTTTTATAAAATATACCTAAATATTGGTGTCAATCATAAAGTTATAGTTGTGAGGAGGTTGGATGCATGGAATAAATCAAATATTTCTGTATCTGATAAATGGGTGCAAATATTCTATGAAATGATTAGGATTTTTCTAAAGTAGTAGGGTTTATTCTTTGTTTTCCAGGAAGTAGAGCATCCTTGCAAAGAATATTTTCTATTGTGAATAGCATGCGGTCTAAGGAAATAGGTAGATTTAGTGTCGTATCAATGAGAGCCATGCTAATTGTAAGACAAAATTGTAACAGGGTGTGTATATGTGTGTGTGATAAATTTTATGAAAAGGTATTCAAAGACCGAAATTTGTTGCACAAAGTTCATCTAAAAAATACTCATGGTATGAGCAGGATGAAATGCAGTCCCCATCTACATCCACCTAAAAGTTCTGGTGTGGGTTCTGTGAAGAATGATTTTTAAGTTCACCATGTCTATATACTATAAAGCCACATGGCTGACTCACTCATTGACATAAATGTTTACCCACTTCCAGATGAGTTAGAAACTTGAAATTTGGCAAACTTATATCTCCTAGCCTGTAACCGACGGGGAAATTCCAAAAAGTTAAACATTTTAATTCCTAACCCCCGGAAAAGAATAATCAAAATAGCGGAGCAACTTTATAATGTCGGTGCGGACCTTTCTTTGGAGGTATCTTGTGGCTAAACGGTAAAATCTATCAAAAAACGGCTCTGGAATTAAATTTGTTTACATCTACTCTCAAAGAAAACCCACTGTATGTTTGAGGGCGGAGCCCCTAACGAGCAAGAGTTATGTTATAAAAACTTTTTTTTTGTGCGACAATTTTTTTAAAAATCTTGGCTTCTCCCGCCTATCCGCTCCCCTCCCGTCCCGTTTTTGTCTCAAGGAATTATGGTGAGCCTAAATATGATATCCCTATTTATTACAGTCGGGGAGGAAAATTCAGAGATACATGTGTGTGTGTGTGTGTGTGTGTACTTGTTATCTGGGCGCAGCGCTCACCCCGTCAGGTCCTCTGCTATGTCGGCTACCTACAGGAATGTCTCTGATGTTAGTTATGGGGCAAGACCTCTCGTTACTCTGCCGCGAAACAGACAACGATAAATCCAACAGCTCGGTGTTGATGGCGGGTGTCCCCTCCCCTCACCCCCCTTTCCTCTCGTGTGAAGTACACTCCGCACCAAGTTGCGCCATTAGTTTACCCTGAAAGTTAACAAACTTACCACCCACTTCGGTGGCCTCGTGGTCTAACGCGCTACTCTTACAGTAGGCTAGATTGCCGATGACGGGGAGATCAAGGTTCGAATCTCAGTTGGTTGGGTGTACTGAGGGTGGTTTTCCCTAAATGGTTTTCCGCTCTCCCTCCCCACTAATGCGGGTACATTTTCAATAAATATACCCTTCCTAATCCCTAAAACCATTAGTGTAATCAGTACATAAGTGTATAACCCAAACGGGTAGTAAGATGCAGTGATAAAAAAAAAAGTACCTTGCATTGTTCCACTATGGCGTAGCTTAAATGATAGGGCCATAGTGTAATACGATAAGGTAAGGTCCCGTCTACAGACTCCGTGTCCGTAAAGTGCGTAGTGGTGCGTAATAGAACGACTCAGTACTTACAGATTGAAAGGTCTACAGTCTCTTTATCCTTAGTTCCTTAGTCCTCACCACTCCATAGAAGTTGCCTCAACTTTAACTTTCTAAGGATTACCAACCACATCAAAGTAAATATGTGGGCAAGTAACGAAATAAAAGCACCAATAAAATGATCATTTTAAGCACGGAGCTATTTCAGAAATGATTATTTTTTCCCTAGAAATTTAAAAGCGAGGCATCTCGGATACAGTTTTAAAAGAAATACCAATTTCTCAGAAAGATTGACGTCGCTTTGATAGGTTTCCCATTAGTATTCTTAATAACCTATGCTTCACAGATAACGTCTGCTTGCGCCTTGCTATAGACAATTTTATTTCACCCGCCTCGGTGGCGCAGTTGGCTAACGCGCTTGTCGTGTTGAGCTCGACTGCCGAGGACGGGGAGATCGAGGTTCGAATCTCGGTCGGGTGAACTGGGGGTAGGTTTTTCCTAAATGGTTTTCCACTCTCCCTCCACGCAAATGTGGGTTCACTTCCTCTAATTCAGCCTTCCCAATTCCTAATCATTAGAGTAATTAGTACTTAAAGCGTATAACCCAAATGGGTAGTAAGACGCGGTGCTAAATATTATTATAATAATTTTATTTCGAAGATTTTAGTTGGACGTAATCCCCGACTTTATCATTGGTTGACACCAGGACCTTACGCAGGATTTTTTGTAAAGGGAGGTGGGGGTGGGGGTGGGGGTGGAAGGGGTGTAATTAACAATTTTTTATGACAAAGTATAATTAACTGGCTAACAAAAACCATAACCTAATATGTGATATATAGTACTGGTGACACTTAACATAAGTAGGCAATAAAATAATAATTTAAAATTTGTATTTTATTGGTACGATAAAAAATGAAAGCACAAAAAAAATATCCCACAATCATTCGCAGCACTCAGCCATTCATGACGCATTGATACCAACATCTTGCCCCAGATTATCCAAGATATACATTACATTTCAAGGAAGAAATTATTAAGTAGGAGTCTTACAATGAAATAGCGCCCTATACGTTCCTCAATACATTTGGCTATGATTCAAACCCCGACTTCTTCCTCACCAGCAAGTCAGACCAGATAATACTGACGCCTTAGCTTGTATGCTTCTCGGTGTGGGTAGAGCTATACGGAACTAGATACTAGCTAGGTATATAGACATACAAGGGTATTTAAGTGGGAAATATTTTTATATATACAATGTGGTTGTCTACACTGTTACTGATCGTAAACATACTATGTAAAACAAATATTCTATTTCACATCTTCATTTTCACGAATGTGGGTGAATTGCATCTTAATATCCTTCCTCATCTTTTATCCTAGAGCTAAACATTTCCTAAACTCTTTCTAAATATACACTCTGTTTTGTCTAAGAGGTGTCATCAATTTAGCTTGCCTAGTTTTATTCCTCATTACTCGTTAGTGAAATAGTTCATTTCTTCATTTTTCTTGTATGAATGAGATTTCAAAGGAGCAATGTAGCAATTAAATCTTAACCAGAAGGTTTATAGGCCTTCTTTATCGAACGGTTTAGATTAATAAATATATTATTTCTTTTCTTTCTTTTAACAGTAATCTTTATTTTTTTTAAACACAAATAAATCTAAACGTACAAAAAACTGTAAACATAATGTCAGACCAGACATGCACAAATCCCTTGGGGTACTAGAATGTAAGAATATAATTTAAATAAAAGTTCTTAGTCCATTCCAAATTAAGGTGCAAAAATTAGTAAGGGGGATGGGGGGCATTGTGGCCCTGTTTGGCAAGCAGATAAATCTGTGTTGGGACCGGGGATTGAATCCCGGCACCTTAAATAGGGATGTGGTTCCTTTTATGTATCAATAGACTTTATATTCCGATTTTGCAGATTTGTATTTGTTTTGAAGAAATTTCACTCTAAAAAAATTAGGGGCCCCTGGGTTCTTGTTTAAACCCTTTTCTATGAGCCTCCCAGATTGTTCCTGTGACCATGCTTACCTAATTGGTAAAGGTAGGCCTGCCACCTTTCAGAATAAACGGAGGCTACCTATTTGAACGATATAAACAGTAGACTAGTGCTGTCTAGCGATATTTTATGAAACCCTCTGCTCACGACCTCGGTGGCTCGCAAGGGAATCTGTCCATTTCCTCTTGGCGATGTACACATTCCATGGCACCTTGTGCTCTGGCTATAGATACAAAATATATAATCTTGACACCGACACAAAGAAGAAGAAAAAACAATTGTTTATTCGTGGTATTTGGAGGAAACAACCCCCTGAACACGACAAGGAACCTTTCAGGACAGAATATAATTTGTGCGAGTGGAGAGAGGGGTTGTGTGACATGTGACTGGGGGGAAGGAGGAATTGTGTTCAAGGTCACTAAACATACACGCGTCCCCACCTTGAGTAATGCGTAGACCGTTGAGTGACCCCTTATATAGGTTGAGAGCTAAGGGGGGGGGACCACATGGCTATGTACTGAGAGCGCAAAGGCCGAAATTTGTGTACCTGTTTTGGTGTATACAGGGGCGTCACATAAAATATATATTTTGAGGGGGACAGTGAATTTCTCAAATCTAGGATTCCTGAAATTAGAAAAATTATCACGTGACCAGGTGACAAGGGTGACGTTAATAACACTAGGGGGTCTGGATGTATCTAATATCAACCCCTCTCCCACAGTTAAAAGGGGGTAATGGGATTTTACCCCGGGAAAATTGTAAAATTTGAGGAGATTAAATGGGTCTTGAATCGAGGTTTTAGTGTATTTTTAAAGTTATTTTGTTATTGATAGATTTTTCAAATTACAAGTGTTATTTGTTTCGACATTCACCATCATTGCGTGTAGGAAAACTATCTAGTTTCGACACGGAAATATTCCAGGCTTTGTTAAATGATCAACTTAAAACATTACCCGAACTTATTAAACCTGCTAGTGCAGGGGTTCCCAAACTGGGCGTCGCCGGTCTTGCTCCGGGGCGTCGCGGATATAAGTAAAAACTAAAACTTTTATTGTATAGTGAAATGCAACATTCAAATTTTCAATACTTGTACTCACACATATTTTAAGGAATTACATATGTATTTATACATGTATATATGTATGTACTGTACATATATACACACATTATATGTATTCAACATCTTTAAAATAACACTAATAAAACAGTAAAATAATATCAATTTTTGGCCACAAAAATATCTGTATTTCCCAATGGCCTTTTTTATGAAAATTGGACTATAGCAAGAAGCTAGCATTAGATAACAAGAGTGTAAAATAGTATTAGAATTTATAAATTGTAATCTTTGTCGTAAAATTAGCGGCTGGTTACTGCTTCCTTAAAATGTGATTCTCACACCACGGGGCCTTTTTGGTTCATTACATTACCCAGAGGACATTTATAAGAACATTTTGTTGACATTATTTTCAAACTTATTTTTTGAACTGCGTTTTACTAACTTACTCATTGAGGCTATCTACGTTTAATCACACTTGCGAGGCAGGGATGAGGTAGGTAGAATTTCAAGAAAATGTACCCGCATTATCTATAAGAGATAGTGGTAGTCTATTTAGGAAAATACAAACTAAGAAAACTTTGCCCATATTTGAACCATGATATTTCCCGTCACAGATAAACCAGGCAGGATAAACTTGCTCTTTAGTCTTTGTGATCACTAATGTGGGCTGTAGTCTATTAATTATTGTTTAATTAACTATAAAATAATAAAATTGAAAATTCTTAATGTGCTGTATGGGGAGAGCTATAATGTCTACATTGTGCTACATGGGGAGAACTCTATCTACTTTGTGCTACATGATGGGAGCTCTAATGTCTATATTGTGCTACATGGGGGAGATCAAATTTCTACAAGGTGTTACATGGGGATAACTCTAATGTCTACTTTGTGCTACATGGGGGAGATCTAATTTCTACAAGGTGTTACATGGGGATTTACTCTAATGTCTACATTGTGCTACATGGGGAGAACTCTAATGTCTACTTTGTGTTACATGGGGGGAACTCTAATTTCTACTTTGTGCTACATGGGGGGAGCTCTAATGTCTACTTTGTGCTACATGGGGGGAGCTCTAATGTCTACTTTGTGCTACATGGGGGGAGCTCTAATGTCTACTTTGTGCTACATGGGGGGAGCTCTAATGTCTACTTTGTGCTACATGGGGGTAACTCTAATGTCTATATTGTGCTACATGGGGGGAGCTCTAATGTCTATATTGTGCTACATGGGGGGAGCTCTAATGTCTATATTTTTCTTCATGGGGGGAGATCTAATTTCTACAGGTTGATACATGGGGAGTAAGGGTCAAAAAAGGTTAAAAAAAAAAAGCGTTTTGTGGTTTATGGATGACCCCTAATTAGTTTTATACCCATTTCGATTGCCGCATGGTCTAGGGCACCACTCTCGCAATAGGTCTTCCGATTATGGGGTGATCATTATTTGAAGTCCGGTCGAGTGTACTGAGGGTGTTTTTACTCATGTGTTTTTCACTTTCCCTCCATGCAAATGCGGGTAAAATTGGTCTATATTCAACCTTCCCTATCTCTAACACATTATCGTAATTAGTTAACATGCGTATATCCCGAGCGGGTGGTGAGATGTGGTACTAAAAAAAAGTGGTTTTACCAGACTTTTTCTCTCCAGTTAAAATATTTTTGGTTAAACTTCACCCGGCTCACGCCATATATCCGACAACTGTTGAGAAAATTAATTATATGTCTAAAATTAACTAAACGTATCTTCTGATTATTTTTTTTTGTCCAAAAAGTTTTTTGTTATAAAAACTGAAAAATACGGACTTTAACTTGCGTTCTCTTTCCTCCCTCCTTAAGTATATTACTGGCCTTTTTTCTCCTCTATTTAAATATCCTCCCCATCCACAATCCATCTTTATTTATAAAAGAGAAAGAGCTAAAAGTTTTTTTTTGTAGCCATCTTCGATCCGACATGTGTGGAGGAATTTAACGCAGGATCTTATTAGCATAATAATTTAACACAAACCTTTTTCAAGTAGCCATTTGTAAGAGAAAAAAAAAGGAGGTGTTTCATCGGTTTGTAAGAGTAAGGGCGGTGTTACACCATCCTATTTTTTTTCTAAAAGAAAATAATTTATTTTATAAAATATGTGATAATGGAGTTGACATCACCTATGATTATATGTATGTTATTGACAGGGCCCGGATTTTTATGACCTGAACATTATTTACAAAAAAAAAACCTGTAAAATTACTTAGAAATTCTAAAAAAAATACGTCCAATTTTCAAAAAATTGAATTAAAAGTATTAATAAAAAGTCGTAATAAATGCACGTGACTAAATCAAACATGCACTTTACCAAATTGTAATATAAACAATACGTATGCAATAAAAAGCCTCTAAAAACTAAACTCTTGTATTCTGTCAATATAATATTGATTTATAAATATGTTTCAGAAGTAATAGCTACCCCATCCCGATGCAACCTTCTTCAGCCTAGTTATAGTGTCTTTCTCACCATGAATGTGTGTTTTACAATAAAACAAGCAAAGAGGTTACAAAGTTCATGGCATAATTTATCTTCTCATTCAGAAAACTGTGATACAAAGTTCATGGCCTAATTTATCTTCTCATTCAGACAACTGTGATACAAAGTTCATGGCCTAATTTATCTTCTCATATCAGACAACTGTGATACAATATTCATGGCCTAATTTATCTTCTCAAGCAGACAAATGTATGTTGTAAGAATTCATACATTTATTAAATATTGATGGTATTTATTCAATATGAGTGTTTTAAAATTACTCAAAAATGCCTAAAAATGACTCTAAAATGCCTAAATATATATATAGGCTTGTCATCAAAATTTGGGTTCTTGTTATATCACTAAATCACAGTTTCTTCAAAGTTTGTATAGAATATGTGATTATAATAATGTACGCCAATCATGTCAAAAATATTTACTAATCAACCATGAAGCTTTAAATAAAATTGTCTCTAAGTTGCTCTATTAACTAAAGAAAGTTAACAGCTCTGAATATTTAGGTTAAACGTCCATATTTCGCTATTTTCTTTTTGGTAAAATTCTAGAGCATGTCCTATAACGAACATCTTTAATAAAAGATTTGTAAAACAAATATTCTTCTTAAAAACATATTTGATGGATCGTTAAAGTTACATCATCTTTTATCAAACAATAAAAGATATATATGACCGTGTAATACCGCATTAACAAATGTTTTAAAAAACAAAGAATGGTTTGAAAGGGAGGTTCGGGATAAAAAATATATATACATAAAATCTACAAACAATGGTTTTGTAAAAATCTGTTTCGGGCTAGGACCTATTTTGTATATTGATACAGCGGTGTGTATGATCTTTGATTAATATTTTGTGAACGTTTGTTGTAAACTCTTAAGGTGTGCTATGGTTGGTCAGTGTTATTTTTTTATGTACCGCGTCTTACCACCCGTTCGGGTCCTACGCTTATGTAGACTACTAATTACACAGTGGTTTTAAGTATATGTAAAGATATATCCTAGATAAAGTGTACCCCCATTTGCATGGAGAGAAAGTGAGTGTAAAACTGTGTTAGCAAAAACGATCCCCAGTACACCCGACAGAGATTCGAACCTCTTATCTCCCCATCATCGGCAGTCTAGTCTACAGTGAGAGTGACGCCATAGACCATGCGGACACCGAAGCGGGTGTCAGTGTGATTGCGTCTCAACAGTTACAGAAGCTTAGTGGTTCAAAGGAGCTTCAGTCTATAAAACCCTAGTTCGAGTCAAGATGAAGAGTTAATGAATTTAGTCTATTCATAAGGGATATTCCTGGTAACACATTAGTAGCCGTAGCGGTGGTCGAGCGGGTCACGTAGAACATTGATGTTGCTATCGATGTCGGGTAAACATTGTGGACAGCTGGATGCTCACTGAAAATCTTAGAAGAATATATATTTTTTTAAATTCAAGGCAAAAGCCAAGTAGCGGCTCGTGTATAGGCACCGTGGAACTGCAGAACCCCCTATTTCCACTTGATATTATCGTTAACATTTAATACAATGAGTCCCTTTTTCTTTAATTCATTCTTTATTTTTGTAGCACAATATATATTCCTTAAGCTTAATATCAGTATTTCAGTAGTTATCCCCCCAGTTTATGAAAAAGATACAAAAATCTTTGTATGGAACTGTGCGCTTCACAGTGCCAGTGACGTGGTGTTTGACTGTTGTGCGCATGTGCACATAGGAGGGGAGTGGGGAGGAAGGTGGGACTGCCAGGTAGAGAGAGCACTGTTGTTCCCGCAGTGCCGGCTCTGGCATGATGGTGGAAGGAAGTTTTTTTTTACTCAACGTGCGCTGTGCTTAAAAACCGTGTACCATATTCTTGAATGTAATAAAGTGTAGAAGAGTGTTGAATTAGATTATTATTCTGCTTCCAGCTATTTTATTTGACTCATTTCTTTTCGGTTCTTTTATTTAACAGAAAGACTAAATGTGCTTGCAGTACTTTCAATGGAGAAAAATTTCCTCAATTGTCATCCAGAGAATCAAGGAGAAAATTATTGAACTTTTTGCACAAATCAAAACAAGAAGAATGGATTTTATTTTTAAATGAATAGATCAAGCTTGAACTGTAACAATTTAAGTTAAAGTAAGTAAAAAAGATGTTTTTTTGTTAAGATTTTATCAAGTTCCTGAATACATTTTCTTTTTATACGTGTTTTTTCTTTCCTTTTACACAATTTTAAAACAAAGGCTAAACGTTTTCTGGAGCAGCACCCCCACTAATTTTAGCTACGAGCCGCCACTGAAAGAGCCCAGTGTTTATGACAACATGGTGTACAATGTCTTGGCAAGAAGCGAGATAGTGAGTTGTTCCCCTGAGCCGGGGGGCGCATGACCGTGAGAATGCGCCGTGGACCAACCAAGTCTGCACTCAGCTCCTCCGCACTTTGTGTGAGGTCCTCGGGGTGGCTCCCATTGGCCGAGGGGAGACTCGAGTGTGCTCTCCTGCTTAGCACTCACTCACTCACTCACTCACTCTCTCAGGTCAGGACGCGGCGGACCTTGAACGAGCGTTTTACACAAAGTTTTATTTGATCGGATCTGATGTTTTTTGAAGTGGGATGATGAACATAATAAATAAAAGCTCGCACTTTTAAAATACAACAACGGCCACAAACGTTTCTTTTGCGGGAGTGTCCCACGTCTTGTTAACACTCCGGGCTATCTATCCACTCAAATTGTATAGAGATGATCGAGGTAGACTTGGGAGGAGATGCACCAGCAATTGCGTGAAGGGGTGGTTTATAAAAATTTTCAAAAATTATTCTTAGTACACTCGTCTTGGATCTAAGCCCCTGACCTCCCCATCATCCGCAAATTAGATCAAGGTGAATTTTAGCTCTTATTTAGCTGTCCCCCTAATGTAGGTTTTTAAGAATGCACAAATGCTATCTTTTTAAAAGCATATAAACTATTTAAATAAAAAGAGGGTGGTATATTTTAAGGATACACAATCACTTATCTTTTTAGGGCTATACATAAACCATTTAGATAAAAAGTGGATGATATATTTTAAAAGACACTCACTTGTATTTTTAAAAGCATATAAACACATTAAATAAAAAGGGGATGGTATATTTTTAAAGATACAGACTCACTTGCATTTTTAAAAGCATATAAACAAATAAAATTAAAAGGGGATGTTATATTTTTAAGGATATATAATCACTTATCTTTTTAAAAGTATAAATTCCAATTAAATAAAAACGAAGTGGTATATTTTTAATGATACACAATCACTTATCTTTTTAAGGATGTGAACCAATTAAATAAAAAAAGGGTGGTATATTTTTAAGGATACATAATCACCTATCTTTTAAAAGGAAAAAAAATCACATTTAAATAAAAGGAGGAGTGTATTTTTAAGGATACACATTTACTTATCTTTATTTCACTAATCCAAAAATGGTCAAAACTTTAGTGTCTTGATCCTCTGTTTTACTTTGTTGTAGATAGCCCACTTTTGCTTGCCGGCTCGAGCCCCAGGTTCCATGTCGTATCTTCCGAGGGAGCATCAAAAGAATCCTGTAATCCTGCCGACTCTCAATGCGTCGTCTCTCGAATCTTACACGACTTTCATTGCATCCGTATTAATTAAATTCTACAGTTACCTACACGTACGCCGAGTCTTTCTCAGGCGCTATAATAGTCGAGCAGAAATTCATAGACGCCAGAAACCAATTGTTGAACCAGAAACCTACGTGGGTAAAGCTGTTCGGCAGTAGGAGAACAAATGGGGAAGAAGGAAAATACAAACGATAATACAATGTGTTGTGACAATCCTCTCACCCCTCCCCCCACACACTATTCCCCATCAAATACCTTTTAAATCATACGGGATGAGTTTTAACTTATATTACAATAGCTAGGAGTATATTCCTTATGTAAAACGAGGAAGTAAATGTGTATAAAGATTTGCTCTGAAGTAATTACTAAGGGAGCAATGAGCCCTTGAAAAATCATGTACTTAAGACTAAACAACAATTTTATATATACAAAAAATGTAACAAATGAGTAGGAGAACAGTAACTAAAGAGAAGTATGCACTTTTATTGCTCAGTGCAAATATTCGCCTTATCATAGCAGATGTTCAACTTACCGGCCACCAACATCCAGACAGCAGCGACATCGCCGGAGCACGGGCTATCGAACTCTTTGAAACATGTCTGGTGTGTTTCGGACACTATTCACCCCCTTTCACACCGGATGAAACAGACACATAAAACATGACACATGTATCATCGGTTATTGAACACTTGATCCCTTTCAGACCGGGTGGAGCATGTCACATAAAACATGACACATGTACCATCGGTGATTGAACACTTGTTAACAAGTGATCGCTTTCAAACCGGGTGGAGCATGGCACATTGCTGTGTGCGGCATGTTCCACGTGCCACGCCGTGATTGGGTAAACTGGTTCTTTGTTTCATGCTTCACGTGCAGCAAGCATTTATTTGTTATTGAGTCGGCAATCTGTAGGGATCTTTATTACCTTCATCACACAATGCGGGATGACCAACACTTCAACATTGCTTTTGCAAGTATCGTTGAAAAATATCCGGTATTTTATGATTAAACGCGGAAGGATTATTCCAAGATACATGTAATAGACAAGCTGCGGAAGTAAATAGCAAGAGAGTTGCAAGATAAACTAGAAGAAAATTACACAGGTAAACTATAGTTTATTAATTAATAATGTAAGGAACAAAAGACGTATTTCGTCTTCTAATAATCGCCATTAGCAGATCCTCTTCGTCAGACGACTCCATTACGACTGAATTCTCCCTTATGGCATGTGCCATCCTATCTGAAAGATCATGTTGCATGTCTCATGCTGTATGTTCCATGAAAAATGTTGCACCATCCGGTGCGAAAGCTGCATGCCTCCCACGAGTGTATTGTACAGGGTACTTTAGATGTGACCCCACAGAAAGAAACCCAGGAATACAGGTCTGGTGAGTGTGCTGGCCATGGATCGGCCCCATGGTGGCTGAGTGTTAGAGATACAGGTCTGGTGAGTGTGCTGGCCATGGATCAAGCCCTTGGTGGTTGAGTGTTAGGGATACAGGTCTGTTGAGCATGCTGGCCATGAATCAGGCCCTTTGTGGCTGAGTGGCAAGTTGAAAGCACTTGTTTTTCAACGGATAATTGCTCCGTTAGTAATGACTTCAGAGCAAAAATTTATACACATGTTCTACCTAGTTTTTCATAAGGAATATGCTCTTAGCTTTTGTAACATAAGCTAAAATTCACCTGGTATAATTTTAATTCGAATCAAAAATCTCAATTATAAGCCCCTTAGTCTCCCAAGTATTTAGCTCTTTATGACTTTATAAAATATGTGGGTTTTCGGACTTATTAGATTGAACAATTTCAACTTTTAAATAGAAAAACAATAATAGCTAAATAATTATATATTAATATACTGATGAATGGTTACGAAAAAAATAGTAATTAATAATGATAAGAATAAAAAAATACCAATAATAGCAAATAACTAAAGAGTAGTCACAAGCAGTAACAATAAGTAAATAATAATATTAATAAAATACTATCAAGGTATGCCATAAAACATTTCACCATATTCTTAGTATTATTTCATCAGCACACGACTTAGATCAATTCTAGATCAGACACAACACCCAGCACTCTGCCCGTTAATTCATCGGTGCGCGAAAGGGAACCAGACAATTTAACTAATGATAAACATTTCAGGTCATGCCGGGAATCGAATACAGGACCCTGAGCTCAATGGGCATACACACTACCGACTAAGAAAAGTGGTCGGGCATCACATACATTGACGGATGAACATGTTTAAAACCATTTTAGGAACTTTAGTAACTGTCAGGATCCTTTGCTACCTTCTTACCATGAATCCACTACACTTGTAAGTCGTGTTTCGAGAGAGTTGGAATTGTCCCCTCCGAGTGAACTCGACGAGAAATGTTCGTCGACACCTGCTCTTCAAACGTTGTTGTCCACTAATAACGAGTGCCTCCCCTTCTTAACGTTAATTAAAACTTATTATGTGGTCTCTTCTCGAAATCCTGCGCTATAAATAAGGAGGACTCGGCCGAAAGAAGCAGCCATGAAAGACACCGGCAGGTTTTCAACACCTAACGATGGCGAGGAAGCAGACGGAGAAAGATACAAGTTATATAAATATTTTAATAAATTGTTTTCAATGTTGTGCGTGCATTCATTACGATTAGGTGAAGACTACACATTTAACATAATTTAATAACCGGCCTCGTGGTATAGTAGTCAGAGCACCTGGATGCTGGCCTAGAGGTCACGGGCTTGATTCCCGGGTAGTACTGTGGGATTTGTATCGAAAGGGGAATAATTACAATGGTTAACCGGGTTTTATTAGCTAGGCTCAAGTAAGGTTTAAGTGTTTCCAATGGTTTCTCACCTCATACTCACGATCATAATCTCATAGCGACATTGAAATAACTTCCATGGAAAGTATTTACGGTTGGTACATTCGGGCGTCCCCTGGACAACAATACATTAGTACGGGCTAATCTATCCATTAACCAAGCTACATATTGATGTAGCCCAAACAGATCATTATTATTATGGTGTGGGATTTGTCGTAAGTCAAATTTTAATGGGAAGTGTCTTTTATAAAATACAAACATATTTGTTTGCTGTAAATATTGGTAACATTTTACTATATTATTAGTGTTATTTTATAGGTATTGATTATATCTATCAACTGATGGCTGAAGATCAAAATACTTGACGTATGAATATATATGTGTTTCAGAAGTTGTAACATGCAGGTTTGTGTAAATAGGTAAATAAAATGCTACTACGCAACAGTACGGTATTTTCTCATATAGTTCACTGTAATTAGGAACAAATTTAAACAAATCTGTTATCAAGCTCATTACACGCATTGACATTAGGGAGAGTGGAAAACTATTTAGGGAAAAACACCTTCGGAAAATCTGACCGGGATTAGAACCCCCATTTTCCCCCTTATCAGCAGTCAAGTCTATTGGGGGAGTGACGCCCTTCCTAGACCTGGTATGTACAACCGTTTCCCGGCTGAGGGCCAAATAAATTCTTGAAGAACTGGGTCGGGGGGCATACATGAAATTTGTAGGACTTAGTGCCCAAATACAGTAAAATAATTAATGAATCATTAAAAATTTCAAAAATTCATATATACATTACTCAAGTAACATACTTACCTGCTTAGGTGGCCGCGTGGTCTGACGTAATACTCTCGTATTAAACTAGACTTCCACTGACAGGGAGATCAAGGTTCGCATCTCAGTTGGGTGTATTGAGGGTGCTTTTTTACTAAATTGTTTTCCACTCACCCTCAACGCAAATTTGGGTACACTTAATATGAATAAGCGTATATCCCGAACGGGTAGGAAGACGCGGTGATAAAAAGAAAAAAAAAGTTATACTTATGATTCTGGAAACATCATGAAAATTAGCGAATATATTGAACCAAGAGCTTAATTTGTTGTTTATTTCTGCAATTTTTAAATATTTCAATTTGAGCTGGTGGGCTAAGGGCTCGACATGTCTGCCTTACAGTTAGACAATTCGACCAACTAAAGCAGCTCGCCTCCTGTTAACGTTAACAATTATTTGGCTGCCACGTGGCTGTTCATCTTATCTAAACGGAAGGAGTGAAGCGAGAAGGGGTAATGGGGAGGGGAATCACCTCCTCAAATTCACAGACGATGACAAGTTCCTGTCATTGCTACCAACTGTCTTCACTCGTCACCAGCTAGTCTACCGACGCTCTATTTATTTGATTGTCACCTCTGGTAAGTTAATCCCTCTACCCCCTTCTTCCCCCGCTCTAAATAAGCCTAAATAGATAGAGAAAGAGAGGGCTTGTTGTACTTGTTAGGGATTGTAGGGGTTGGGAAGAAGAGGTTTCTACATAAATAATGTTTCAGAGATCAAAACGTGAGCTACACCAGAAGCTGAATTGAAATGTATCAAACAGTTCAGACAAGGGGAGACATCAGAAAGGTTTGCCTTGATCGAACATGAAGGGCGCTCTGAGAGGTATTATTAATTAAAGAAAAATATATATTTTAACTAGTAAATTATTACAAAATTGTTATAAACTACGCAGTGTAGGAAACACGAGTTAAGGACAGTGGTTTTGCAGTTTTTATAGCAAAGCTTTTTTTGACCAAAATAAACAAAATATTGCTCCAGTATAAACCTAGAGTTTAATTTTCTTCACACGGTAATATTAACAGTTGTTGGATATCTGTCATGAGCATAGCGGCATCCTTGGCAGATATTCAACAACTGTTGATATAGCCATGTGAAGAAAATTAAACTCTATATTTCTCCTGGAACAATATTTGATTCATTTTGATCCAAAAAAAAATGTTTTGACATAAAAACTGCAGAAATACTGCCCATGTACACTACAATCCCATAGGCCCAATCTCAGATTTCAGATGAAGTCTGTTCCCTGTTCTGTTCAAAACAAGAGGTAACGTGGGTTGTGTCCATGTTTCTATCAGGTTATATTTTTCTTTTAAAGTTTAGGTTTTTTCTCATAAAGATGGCATGCTCTATAGGCCAAAACTCTTTATAGCTCTATCCACCTTATCTCAGTGTGTTGAATCACCCCCTGAGGTTGCCCTTCCCCTCCCCCCATAAACTTTCAGTTTTAAGAATTTTGGAGGTAGTTACAGCACTTAAGTAAGCCGTGTGTGTAGTTAAGAGCTTTTAATCTTATAGGGAAGTTTGCTAAAAATTCTAGACAAATAAACAGACAGCACATAACATTTTAGAAAACGTTCTAAATACATTTTTTAATGGCTCTTTATTAAGACAATAGAATAATACTTTAAACTAAAGTATCGGTTTTGGGTGACCTGGTAGTCTAGGGGTAAGGTGTCGGACTTCTGTGCTGGGGGTCCGGGGTTCAATACTACGTCCCGGCACAGATTTATCTGATTGCCAAACCCTTCCTTCACCTCTGACAAGACGTGTATTAATCCCAACTTGTGAATGTGGGGAATGCCAGGCCTCCACCATGGTTCGGATCCCACGTTAAACTGTAGGTCCTCCATTTTATCTCACAATAACCCTACCATTACACATTAGTGTAAGTGCGTATAACCCGAACGGGTAGTAAGACGCGGTGCTAATAATAACAACAATAATAATAATAATGTATTCGAAATGTATTGTAGTAAAAACTAATTAAATATATTGACAATCTACAATGAGTTCAAAAATATTGAATAAATATAGACAAGATTTAACGGCTATAAAACTCAAGAATTGAAAATATAGAATTTTTGGTAAAAACAATCATAAATAATACATTAATTTTGAAAATAAACTGGTATAATCTGAGTTTCAAAACTCAACTATACCTATTAATTTTTAATATTAATGTATTATGAATGTATTGAACTCATCATAAATTGCCAATGTACTTAATACTGTTTGATTAATTTTTATTACAATAAATTTTCAATGGGTAGTTTAAAGTCTTATTCTTTTAATCTTAGACATCACGTAACTTGCACTATATAGATGACAAAATATGTTTTTCAATTAGTTGAAAATGAGACCTGGCCGCATTAACCGAGCTCAGGACCCTTGGCGCCAATGCTTTACCACCCAAATTCGTCCCGTGCTGAGGGTCATTCTCCGCCTGTAGCTTAAGGCCGAGTCTGTGGTGGACATGTGGATTTAATCGGTTACTTGGAGCTGTCATTGAAATCCCAACTTCCGCTGACTCGATAGTCGAATCTATGCCGCCCCTCGTACAATATTTAATTAGACATAATTAGCGATTCACATGAAGATGAAGTGATCTTAGGTTACCATCCTCACAGATTATTATTATTATCATACATTACTGTAATTAACTACAGATTTTTTTTGGTCAAGCACCTTAGCTCAGTATGTAGCATATCTGTATGTTGAACTAAGGGTCCCCGGTTTGATTCCCAGCATGGCAGAATTTTTTTTTGTTATCATTTGTGAAATATGGGCTGACCTTTTTTGATGAATTAATTTGTTGTTGTGTTTGTTCTTGAATTAAGTTAGTTTAAAAGTCGTGTGTTGATATCAATCAGTCGGTTCAGAAAGTGCACGTTAAATTTGACATTTAACCAAGTATTTTATTCGTAGCAAGAGCTAATCATCAGCTGTCGTCTTACACAAGATTAAATCAAAATGTTATAGCAAGAAGTGGCGTAGTTGGCTAACGCGATGGTCGTGTTGAGCTCGACTTCTGAGGACGGGGAGATCGAGGTTCGAATCTCAGTCGGGTGAACTGGGGGTGGTTTTTCCTAAATGGTTTTCCACTCTCCCTCCACGCAAATGCGGGTTCACTTCCTCTAATTCAACCTTCGCAATTCCTAATCCATTAGAGTAATTAGTACTTAAAGCGTATAACCCGAACGGGTAGTAAGACGTGGTGCTAAATACTATTATAGCAAATAATATTGGAAGCTGGTTCTTGCGCGGAACTGAGAGCTAGCAAAACTAACAAAAATTCGAGCATTGTTTTTTTTTAATGCTTTCAAAAGAACATTTCTTAATTATTTAATTTTTATAGATCTTTCATTAATTAAATACAAACATATCAAAATAAATGTTCCCTTATATGTGTGGAAGTAGACTGAGAAAACATTTAGGGGGGGAAAAAGAACCCTCAGTATGACCGACCGGATTTCGAACCGACAATCCAATATATTGAGAGTGTGACACGCTAGACCATTTATTTTTGCAGTGAGATCTGGATAGGTAGTAAGACTTGGTACAAATAAACAACATAAAAACCTGTTTTTCTCTTCAGAAATCCAAACATTCAGGTGTTAAAAAAAACAACGACTTGTATATGAAAAGAGATGACCACAAAAAAATGTTTTCGAGAGTCGCGCTGTCCGATTGACTTCATAACAAACATATATCTGAATTGTTGATATTTTTCATGAATGAATCCAAGACTCAATTCAGGACCACTCATAAACTCCCCATCGGCTATTTTCAGGCTCGTGTTTATTGATAGGATATGGTGGCTGGTGACGTCAGAAAGGAGGGCGCTCCAGGGATCCCCGGCCCTAGTTTTAGAGCGGACTAAGCTTCCGGTCAGCAGGTAGTCCGTTTGTTTATGACATGCTTTGACGGGAGGTGGGTTGGCGGGGAAGAGAGGCGGGAGACTAGCCCACGTACTCTGCAAACTGTATCGCCTCACTATAAAGATTAGACGATTGATGGATATTTATGAAAACGTAGAATAGCATTTATCCAAACTAAAGATGATGATGATAAATTTCCATACCAAAAATGCTAGCACTGTGTCTTACTACTAAAGATGAACATTTTCCGTGAAATTTTGAATAGGAAAATTTTCTGTAGTGGTGGCTTGCGATGGAGGGGTTAAATTGTATAGGTGGCTCATAGAGCCTATTATATTTCAAAATATAATATGTTAAGAGATGAGTGGGTTTTAAGAAGGGGAGAGAAGGACTGCGGGTGGGTGAGGGGTAGATAAGAAGCACGAAGAATAGGGGGGGGGGGGCGGAGACAAATGTTGGGCCAACTTTAAAGTTATTTTAATTAACTTAATGATGCTAAAAAAATTGAGGTATGATTTATAAAAATAAGGCTCGCCATCATTTGCTTCTTTACTACTTTCTTTTTAAAACCGCGTCTTACTAACCGTTCGGGCTATACGCTCATGTACTAATTACGATGATGGTTTTAGGGATCTAGGAGATTATATTCTTAGGAAGTGTTCCCGAATTTGCGTAGGGTGAGAGTGGAAAAAACATCCTGGAATAACCACCCTCAGTACACCCAACGTTCGAGCCTCGATCTCCCCGCCATCGGCAGTCTAGTCTACTGCGAGAGTAGCGCCTTAGACCACGTGGCCACCGTAGAGTATAGTTTCAATAGAGCTTGTGCACCAATATACAAGCAGATAAAGGCGTCAGTCTCGTCTTGTCTGGTTTGTTAGTAGAGAGGGGTCGCGATTAAAATTCCATTTAAGGGTGACCTTAGTTTTTTTTTCCTAAATGGTTTCCCATCTTGCAAATACTAGTACGTTTCCTCTAAAACCTCACCTCTCTCATCTCTACCCGAATTTGCGTTGAGGAATAATGGATTTTTTTTAGAAAAAAAATCAACACAATAACCTCAGTACAACCGGTTGGGGATTTGATTGCTGACCTTCCTGTTACCAGAAAACCAGACTGACGCCTTTGTCCGCATGCCCAGTGAGGCTATTTTACTTAGGGCCGGTCTTATGACTCATGGATAAATATTGATCTGGTAGATACATATTTATATCTGGTGGATATGTTAAAAGTGCGTCTTATGACTGCCAGATAGCATTTAACTGCCAGATAAAATGTATTTATCCATCACACTTTTATCGGGAGTTTTAAATACCTGATAACTTTTATCTGAAAGTTAAAATGGTTGTTGCTATAGTGACGCGTTGTTTTTAATGAGGTTTCGCCAATCAGAATCTGTTTTTAGGTTAAAATCCTAGTTCACGTGTTTAGTAAGCACAGGCCCGGGCTCTAACTATATAAAGTTAGAACATTTAATTCACACTTTTATATAAACTATTTGTATACTTATATTTATATAAAAACAAATTATCAGAATGTGAGTACAATAAGTGAAATTTTGTAAACTTTGTACCCAAATATTGACCACATTTTGGCAGACACCGAAATTATTACTTGCTTAGCTTCTGCGCCCACGTGACGCCATCTGTTTTCTCGCACTCGTTTAGCCGCCATTATTTAACAAATGTTGAGTGTTCTCGCCAATTGCCAGGTTATAGCCCTATCAGAAGGGCCTATACGCATGCGCGCACTAGTAAAAACAGTACCAATCTTGCGTGTTCTGAATAAAAATATATTTATACTACAGATAGCTATCTGGCAGATAAATTCAGTTCATAAGACCCGTAAAACATTAAAGTGACTGATAAATTTTATCTGGTAGATAACTTTAACCTCCCAATAGTTATCCGGCAAGATATGAAATAAATAAAGCTAGATATGAACTAAATAAAGCTAGATATGAACTAAATAGAGCTTGATATGAACTAAATAAAGCTAGATATGAACTAAATAAAGCTAGATATGAATTAAATAAAGCTATACATGAATTAAATAAAGCTAGATATGAATTAAAGAAAACTAGATATGAATAAATAGAGCTTAATATGAACTAAATAAAACAATACATGAATTAAATAAAGCTAGATATGAACTAAATAAAGCTTGATATGAACTAAAGAAAACTAGATATGAATAAATAGAGCTTCATATGAACTAAATAAAGCTAGATATGAACTAAATAGAGCTTGATATGAACTAAATAAAGCTAGATATGAACTAAATAAAGCTATACATGAATTAAATAAAACTAGATATGAACTAAAGAAAACTAGATATGAATAAATAGAGCTTGATATGAACTAAATAAAGCTAGATATGAACTAAATAGAGCTAGATATGAAATAAATAAAGCTAGATATGAACTAAATAAAGCTTGATATGAACTAAATAAAGCTAGATATGAACTAAATAGAGTTTGATATGAACTGAATAAAGCTAGATATGAACTAAATAGAGCTAGATATGAACTAAATAAAGCTAGATATGAACTAAATAGAGTTTGATATGAACTAAATAAAGCTAGATACGAACTAAATAAGCTGGATATGAACTAAATAAAGCTAGATATGAACTAAATAAAGCTGGATATGAACTAAATAAAGCTATATATGAACTAAATAAAGCTGGATATGAACCAAATAAAGCTAGATATGAACTAAATAAAGCTAGATGTTAAAATGTCCAAAGATTTTAAAGTATAAGGGGGGGGGGGAGTTTAAGATACTTTAAATAACTGTCAAAAATATACTAAAAATATCAAAATTCTTTAAGAATCATAAATATTGTTGAATATAATTATTCTAAGTAATACATACAATATATAAAAAGATGGAATACTTATTTCATACTTCATAAAATACGTTTAGAGCCCATTTAAAAGATCAGTATATCCATTAATGCAAAACTAAACTGCTATTAGATACCTCGCCTGTGGATTAATTTTAAATCAAGAAAAAAAAAAACACTCAAAGTATATTTTTTCCCTAAAAAATATTTCCTCAAAAAGTTAGAAACCCCACTAACCCTAATTATATTATTTCAGTCAATCTGGGGGTAAAAAACTTGATCTAGAACTAAACTATTATTATTATTATTAGCACCGCGTCTTACTACCCATTCGGGTTATACGCACTTACGCTAATGTGTAATGGTAGGGTGATTGTGAGATGAAATGAAGGACCTATAGTTTAACGTGGAATCCGAACCACGGAGGAGGCCTGGCATTCCTCACATTCACAAGCTGTGATTAATACACGTCTTGTTAGAGGTGAAGGAAGAGTTTGGAAATCAGATAAATCTGTGCCGGGACTGGGGATTGAACTCCGGCCGCCAGCACAGAAGTCTGACACCTTACCCCTAGACCACCAGGTCACCCTAGAACTAAACTAATAACACAGGATCACACCAGGTAATTTTTTTTATCACTGTGTTTTACTAACCGTTTGGATTATAGGCCTATGTACTGATTAAGCAAATATTATAGAGATTATGAAGGTTTAATTTAAAGGAAATGGACCCGCATTTGCGGTGAGGTAGAGTGGAAAACCATTTAGGAAAAACTCACCATCAGGACATCAAACTGGGGTCAAACCCCGATCTCCCTGTCATTGACAGTCTAGTATAACGCGAGAGTGACGCCTTAGACCATGCGACTGAAGCGGGCACTACCTAGTTTAAAGACACAGAATAAAGAGAAATGAATTTAAAAGGAACGCACACAAGACAAGTCCAGAAAAAAGGTTATGTTATGACACAAGAGGGTGGGAGAGCTCCAGTACTTTCAACCGGGATTTGAACCCCATCCTCTCGAGGATCACGGAGGTGCTGAGCTAACTCTTCCTGCCCTCGCTGATAGATAGCGCGGAGGTAGCTCGATTCCACTTTTGAGTGATGAGTGTTTGGTAGACTGGTGAAGGGTGTTGCTAGACGTTAACCATCGAACATATCCTCTCCCAGGTCTTAACTCTTTTTACTCTGTGGGATACTGGGTGAATTTAGCTCAGCGGTTAGCACGTCTACCACTTACCCTGGAGCAGTGTTCCTCAAACCTTCCACTAAGGCAGAAGAAACCTTTAATAGGTGCATCTTCTAGTTTTTGAAGCAGTGTTAATTTTACAGTTACAAAGCAAAACAGTTACTTTTGGTCAAAAAAACAAATAAAAATATTGTTCTTGTAGAAACACAGTCCTTACAGTTCTTGAATATCTGTCAAGGGTGTCTTGTAATTAATAATAATATTTAGCACCGCGTCTTATTACCCGTTCGGGTTATACGCCTTAAGTACTAATTACTCTAATGGATTAGGAATTGGGAAGGTTGAATTAGAGGAATTGAACCCGTATTTGCGTGGAGGAAGAGCGGAAAACCATTTAGAAAAACCACCCCCAGTTCACCCGACCAAGATTCGAACCTCGATCTCCCCGTCCTCAGGAGTCGAGCTTAACACGACAAGCGCGTTAGCCAACTACGCCACCGAGGTGGGTGTCTTGTAATTTAATGATTAATTTTTTTCTCTCTTCATTTAAAAAGCTTGTCATCTAATGTTAATATGCTCATAACATATATTCAACAACGGTTGATATCATCATGTGTAGAAAACTAAACTCTTTGTTTCTTCACTAAAATTGAAAAGCATGTAACATATGTACTAGTATTTGCTGTACTTACGCCATTTGCAATATGTACAGTCTCTACAACACAACACAACATAAAACAAATTACTTATGTAGTACATATGTATTTATTATACCACAAAACATAAAAAGAAATTTTCTAACTTCTTAAAAGTAGTAAAATACCATACATAAAACTCTGAAAAATTAGGAAAAAATTATTAAATAGGGTTTTGTCCGAATATAACGAAAATTGCCACTAAGATACAAAACTGGACAACCAGTGTCATCCGGATAACCGGTGTTCTAATGTATAGTAAAATCTTATAAATGTTGACCGCAAAATGCATGTCTGTATTTTCTAAAATCCTCTTCCTACCTAAACCCTACTTTAGGCCTAGCTGTGTTTCCAGTGATGTCACGATTTCTATCAGAAACGTACTTTAGACCTAGCTGTGTTTCCAGTGACGTCACGATTGCTATCAGAAACCTACTTTAGACCTAGCTGTGTTTCCAGTACTGTCACGATTGGTACCAGAAACCTACTCTAGACCTAGCTGTGTTTCCAGTACCGTCACGATTGGTACCAGAAACCTACTTTAGACCTAGCTGTGTTTCCAGTGACGTCACGATTGCTATCAGAAACCTACTTTAGACCTAGCTGTGTTTCCAGTGACGTCACGATTGGTATCAGAAACCTACTTTAGACCTAGCTGTGTTTCCAATGACGTCACGATTGGTATCAGAAACCTACTTTAGACCTAGCTGTGTTTCCAGTGACGTCACGATTGCTATCAGAAACCTACTTTACATCACAAGAGAATGAGACGTGACTTAATGAAATTATCAACTTGGAGTTATGTTGTTGTGACACTAGCATAAATTCTGGCATTAAGACTCGTCAGGTTTGTTGTTTTTATAGTCCTCCGCGGGAAACGGTTGAGATATAGTGCCGTAGTTTAGTATTAAACACTGGCAGTGGCGGTTAAAGGATAGTTTGTAGTGGGGCTTAAACCTCTTGTATAAGAAAGTGAGCCTTCAAAGCATTAGAACTATTCTTGTCAGCTCTTGTCACAAAGTAAGAGCGTCTTACTTCCAATTAAACCGCCTGTAAATATTAAGTAAGATGACCTTATATCTCTTTCACTATACAATGACTATATTTTCTCTGAATTAAGAGTGTTTGTCTAATCTATTTGAACTATCTACGAATTAAATCGTAAGGGTGAAATTTAATAAAGTGCACCAGCATTTTCAAGTAGAAAAATGACAAATAAACTACATATGTGAAAATAAAGAAACGGGAGGATTAATTAGTTGGAAGGAACCGAGTCGATAGCAGGTGTTAGAAAAATGTATTAAGGAACGTGTGTGATGTATTTAGACCAAAGTAATACATCTTCGTAAACACCGGCTCCTACACGACCAATTGTGCAGCCCGATCTACGCCGAGTCTTTTCTGTTTGAAGCCGAAACATTTCGCGCGTGAGTCGCTATCACGTCCCCATGGCAACGTGCGATGCAAAGATTTCTCCGAGCGATGAGACAGCAGGAATATTTGCTACCCGCTCGAGAAAGTACGTGTTCAAAGCGATAACCCCTAACACGTCCCCATGACAACGTGCGATGCAAAGATTTCTCCGAGCGATAAGACAGCAGGAATATTTGCTACCCGCTCGAGAAAGTACGTGTTCAAAGCGATAACCCCTATCACGTCCCCATGACAACGTGCGATGTAGGCCTAAAGGTTTCTCTGAGCGATGATACAGCAGGAATATTTACTACCCGCTCGAGAAAGCACGTGTTCAAAGCGAGGACCCCTATCACGTCCTCATGACAACGTGCGATGTAGGCCTAAAGATTTCTCCGAGCGATGATACAGCAGGAATATTTGCTACCCGCTCGAGAAAGCACGTGTTCAAAGCGAGAACCCCTATCACGTCCCCATGGCAACGTGCGATGTAGGCCTAAGGGTTTCTCCGAGCGATGAGACAGCAGGAATATTTGCTACCCGCTCGATAAAGCACGTGTTCAAAGCGAGAACCCCTATCACGTCCCCATGGCTACGTGCGATGTAGGCCTAAAGGTTTCTCCGAGCGATGAGACAGCAGGAATATTTGCTACCCGCTCGAGAAAGCACGTGTTCAAAGCGAGAACCCCTATCACGTCCCCATGGCAACGTGCGATGCAAAGATTTCTCCGAGCGATGAGACAGCAGGAATATTTGCTACCCGCTCGAGAAAGCACGTGTTCAAAGCGATAGCCCTTATCACGTCCCCATGGCAACGATGCGATGCAAAGATTTCTCCATGCGATGAGACAGCAGGAATATTTGCTACCCGCTCAAGAAAGCACGCGTTCAAAGTGAGAACCACTATCACGTCCCCATGACAACGTGCGATGTAGGCCTAAAGGTTTCTCCGAGCGATAAGACAGCAGGAATATTTGCTACCCGCTCGAGAAAGCACGTGTTCAAAGCGATAACCCCTATTACGTCCCCATGACAACGTGCGATGCAAAGATTTCTCCGAGCGATGAGACAGCAGGAGTATTTGCTACCCGCTCAAGAAAACACGTGTTCAAAGCGAGAACCACTATCACGTCCCCATAGCAACGTGCGATGCAAAGATTTCTCCGAGCGATGAGACAGCAGGAATATTTGCTACCCGCTCGAGAAAGCACGCGTTCAAAGCGAGAACCCCTATCACGTCCCCATGACAACGTGCGATGCAAAGATTTCTCCGAGCGATGAGACAGCAGGAATATTTGCTACCCGCTCAAGAAAGCACGTGTTCAAAGTGATAACCCCTACCACGACCCCATGGCAACGTGCGATGCAAAGATTTCTCCAAGCGATGAGACAGCAGGAATATTTGCTACCCGCTCGAGAAAGCACGTGTTCTATGTTATTTTTTTGAGCTATTTGATGTTTGGTTTTATTAAAACGTGAGATTGTAGAGTTAATGTAAAATAAAGAGTCCGGAGGTGCTCTGTTGAAACCCTAATAGCTATATTGTGTCATTTAAAGGGGTGTCCTTCGTTTGACTTGTGAGGTAGACAGCTTACCTAACGTTATTCCACTATTGTACAGTTTATGAGATAAGTTCATGGGGTGATTCGTTAAGGTTAGACTGCTTCATTTCAGTGTAGATGGAGTGTACTTAAAATATTATTTATACTATTGAATATTTTAAATCCAAAGTCAAAGTGATATCTAAAAAAAATGTCAAAATATCCAAAATTCGAATCAACCATTTTCATGAGTAAGATTATCTAGGCAGCTGGTAAACAATTAATAATCTCAAAATATGCTACATATAAACGCACACATTTGATATAATGTTATATAAAACACACATACACAATAATACATATATAAAAAACAAGAAAATAATATAACTCTCCGCTTTCTCTGTCATTAGGCGAGCTCCAGCTTTATTTGACTTTCGGGTGGTTTAATAAAGCTCGTTAAACTAGGTTTAAAATTAAAACAAACTTGAAAAAAAAATTAACAATTCATAGGCGTCGAACTATTCCAATATTTTCTTCAAAAATTTGAATTAAATTCTATTTTTGTACCATTTTTTTAAAATAGAAATTTCATGGAGAATCATGGTTGGGGTTGAACCATCCAATTTATCAAATTAACCAACGTCGAATTAACCAAATCCTACTGTATTACTTGATTCAAAATATTTTTTATTTAAATTAAACTAGTAATTGTTGGGGAGTAGAAGTGTGAAATAGTCAAGGTTTTGTACACAGGATACGTAACTTGAAATTATTTATCTAGCGGACTCCAGCCCGAAGATCAAGCCACCTGAATATGGATTCCCTTACCACCCAGTCGCAGAAATAGATAACTTTTTAGTCTGACGTTGTTCATCGTAAATGGGAAGGAGTTCTGACTGAACCTGTTTGTTGTCAAGCGTTACTTAAAATGGTAAACCATGTTTTATAATGTGAGCCCATATTTTTTATATTCTCATTAAAAGGCAGGTTTTCAGATGTAATATGAGCTAAGTTTAAAATAGGCTATCCAACCCTGAATATACTGTCGTTTTCCCACCCTCTCTGAAGGTCAATGTAAGTGCATTTACCTCTAAAACTACATACCCTGACTCATGGATCAAAACCGCTGGCGACTGTGGCGTTAGGGTACGGCCAGACTGGGCGAGCGAGCAACTAAAAAATAAAATAGAACACATTGGTTGTAATGAGAGGTGGCCACACTGGGCGAGCGAGTGACTAAAATATAAAATAGAACACATTGGTTGTAATGAGAGGTGGCCAGACTGGGCGAGCGAGTGACTAAAATATAAAATAGAAATGAGAGATAGCCAGACTGGGCGAGCGAGCGACTAAAATATAAAACAGAACACATTGGTTGTAATGAGAGGTGGCCAGACTGGAGCGAGTGAGTGAGCGAGCGACTAAAATATAAAATAGAACACATTGGTTGTAATGAGAGATAGCCAGACTGGGCGAGCGAGCGAGCGACTAAAATATAAAATAGAACACATTGGTTGTAATGAGAGGTGGCCACACTGGAGCGAGCGAGCAACTAAAAAATTAAATAGAACGCATTGGTTGTAATGAGAGGTGGCCAGACTGGGCGAGCGAGTGACTAAAATATAAAATAGAACACATTGGTTGTAATGAGAGATAGCCAGACTGGGCGAGCGAGCGACTAAAATATAAAACAGAACACATTGGTTGTAATGAGAGGTGGCCAGACTGGAGTGATTGAGCGCGCGCGTTTGAAAGATAGAACTTGTCCTATTTTTCAAGCGCGAGCACTCGAGCCGGAACACTCTAGTTTACAGGCGCTGGCAATATTATTGTATGTTGGTTCATTGAGTGCAAGGAAAACTTCTCCTTTTGACATTTTTATAACTATAGGTTTAGCACACTTGCTACTAACGACCCAATTTAATTGGTAAGGTCACAAACCATAAATATATATATATATATATATACTGTATATGTAAAACTGATATGTTAAAATAACGCAATATTATAATAAAAGTAGGCCTTTAAAAATAAGAATCACCATTAGCGTGGAGAGAGAATGGGAAAACCACAACAATAAATCACTTGTTAAAAACCACTCTCAGTTCACTTAGCTAAGATTCGAACCTTTGCCTCCTCGTCAACAACTATCGAGAGTTATTTGCTAGTCACGCGCTCGCTCGCACGCTCGCCAGTCTGGCCACCCAGTCGCTCAGAAGCACGCTCACACGCTTGTCAGTTTGACCGAACCCTTAAACGTAATAATTAAAACAACTTAGCAAGCTAATTCCATTTCAGTTCGACATCTTAGTTCAGTGGGTAGCGTGTATAACTACCAATCTAAGGGTTCCCGGTTAGAGTCCCCGTCTTGGCCGGAAAATTCATTATTGGTGATATGTGGGTTCCCTCCTTTCACAGTAATAAACTAACAGCCGGGGACTGGATGTTTTGTCTGTTCTAGATTTAAGTTAATTTAAACGTTGAGTGCTGATTTAATCAATAGATTCCGAAAGTACCCATTAAATACCTCAATTAAGAATATCAGTTTGTAAATTTGACCTCATGGACATGTAAGGTGATTGAATATGTTACTGACTTTAGTTAGTTTTTAAACTGGCATAAAATGTCAAAATTCAATGAATGGAGTGTAAATATATTGTTTAATATAACTGCCAGCCTGTCTGACATGAGAGTCTAGCTACTGTCGTGTTTAAAGCTCTTCTTTTTATTTATTATTATTATTATTATTATTATTATTATTATTAGCACCGCGTCTTACTACCCGTTCGGGTTTTACGTATTTACGCTAATATGTAATGGTAGGGTGATTGTGAGATGAAATGGAGGACCTACAGTTTAACGTGGAATCCGAACCACGGTGGAGGCCTGGCATTCCCCACATTCACAAGCTGTGATTAATACACGTCTTGTCAGAGGTGAAGGAAGGG
>CABEEJ010000281.1:241646-252195 GCA_901482245.1 Timema douglasi
GCCGGGACCGAGGATTGAACCCCCCCCCCCCCTCCGCCAGCACGGAAGTTTGACACCTTACCACTTGACCGCCAGGTCACCTATCTCCATTAATATTTAATCAGAAATGATCCACGTGCAATAGTGTTTGTGTAAATTTAAGATTTCTAGCCGACTGTATCACAGAGATGATTGGCAAGTGATGTACGCTCTTAATTTGGATATCGAAGTAAAAGAATTTCTATCTTAAGGTCTTTTTCTACTGTATTATTGTTTTATTTATTTCTCTTTTTATTAGAATGGTGTCTTCTCACAACTCCAGCTTGTACTAATCTTGTCATTAAGCTATGAACAAAATCTTCTTGCGTGATGGGGACGCAATATTTGATACGTCGTTATTTAGAGGACTAGGGGAAGAGTCAATTACATTTTTTTTTTCACTTTATTATATATAAAAAGTATTTTAGTCAAGAAAATGTTCGATCTAAAGATTATGGATCTTAAAGTCGTATGTCCAACCGAACTAAAAAAAAAAGTGGAGTTTTGTAATTATTCTGTCTGTCCCTGGGCTACAGCAGAAATTGTTCGATATATATTGTACACCCGCCTCGGTGGCGTAGTTGGCTAACACGCTATATTCGTGTTGAGCTATACAACCGATGACGGGGAGATCAAGGTTCGAATCTCGGTTGGGTGAACTGAGGGTGATTTTTCCTAAATGGTTTTCCACTCTACCTCCATGCATATGCGGATCCACGTCCTCTTAAATTCAACCTTATCCATTCCTAATCCATAAGCTTAATTAATACTTAAGCGTATAGCCCGAACAGGTAGTAAGACGTAGTGCTAAATAAAAATCGTCCTAATTTGATATTTATATGTTATATGATCATAGTTTAAGGTAGCCGGCCCTATGGTGTAGTGGATAGTGCAGCTGGCTATGATACTATGGGTCCCGGGTTCGATTCACGACTGGTATTTTGGATTTTTTTTTCTTGCGAAACGGGAATTACCCCAAGGGAACAGACAAATAATATACCAGTCACTCAACCTTTAGGTTAGAATGGTTGCGCTCCTTTTGGCAGCTTGAGCCCTTCACCACTAGGATCGCTGCGGTTAGTCCTATTATCACCCAGCAGTGACACTAGCGAGGCCCAGTGTTGAAGGACGCAAGCTGACAAAAGGAGCGCCTCAAAACCCTCGGAAGGTCGAGAGTCTGTTTCTTTCTTGTCTGTGGCTGAGGTTCATACTCTCATCGGGACATGGAAAGAGCCTCCACGGAATGGAAGTACGATTAGTACATTCGGGCGTCCCCTGAGCAACGGTACATTAGTACTGGTAAATATTTCCACTACTGGGCTACAGATTGATGTAGCCCAGACGCGAAATATTATATATAGCTCAAGTTAAAAATATTTTTTTTAAATGCTTGATATAAAATTGAGGGTGAATATTTCTGTTGACTGAGTTTTGGAAAAAAATTATACTTAAGAAAATGTTTTACATAATAAATAAAATATTGTACAGCCCAATTCAGGGGTCGAATGATCTCAGGCGTCCCTCTCGCGTTAGATTGGCTTTTGCTGGTGAAGGGTAGATCGGGGTTCAAATCCCGGTTGGGTCTACTAAGGATGGTTTTTACTAAATAGTTTTTTCCCCCCACCCTTTCAAAGCAAATGCGGGTATGCTTTCTCTAAAATTCAACCCCAATCATCCTTAACCCAATAGTGTAATTAGTACATAGGCGTTTAACCCGAATGTATAGTAAGAAGCAGTTATATAACTTGTTCTATTGAACTCATCCAGATAAAAAGTTTGGATATATATATATATCCAAACTTTTTATCTGGATGAGTTCAATAGAACAAGGCCTCAATCGACTTTCTAATCAAAGATCTACCCATCAATGGCTATCAATTTTTCATAGATGAGATTATAAGCTCTTTGTATTTAATTCCATTCAAAACGTACATTTTCCGCCTTCACACCACATGAAGAACTTTGAAACTACCCCTCTACTACCTCTGCACCATATAACTTATTTAAAAATCTAGTTATTAATTTTTAGCCAAAAATACATATTTATTAAACAATATAAAATCATACACGACTCATGGCTTCTATGCTGATGTAAACATAGCATGATTGCACAGCCACTGCGCGCACAGCAGAAAAGTTGAAAATTCGATAAGAATATCGAACTTTTGCTGAAAGCTACTTTTGCCAACATTCTTGGACCCCTTTCTTAACTTTAAAATGAGTAGTGGTTTGTAGAAATCGGTTCAGCAATTTTTCTTGTAATTCAAATCACTGTAAATGGGTTTAGAAAATTATAAATTATCAATATTTATAAATTAACAATAACAATAGAGCAAAGTGTAATGTTGACTGGGAAAATATATATATGTCTGTATTATCTGAAGCAGTTTTTTACTACCTTTTTTTTGTTCGAGTACGCTCATAAATAATTTATCTTCAACTTTGTACCCCCAAAGTTGTTGGGGCATAATTCAAGCTAAACATATTTTGTATTATACATCTAAATAAAAAATAAATTACATACCAAATAATGTATTAAATAGTAAGAAACATATTAATTTATTACTAGAAGTACCTGGCATTGGCTGGGGTAACCCCACAAACTTTTTTTTTGCAAACAGGAAAAAATTTCTTAATTTAATTTATAAAAAAATCTGATTAAAATTAAAAAATTCCTGCTTATAGATGCTCATGTTCACGCACAGAGGCTACTAATTTTAAATTTTCTACACCTCTGCATGGGGTAGATATCGCGCAATGTTTATTAATGATCACAGACTAACTTCATTTTATTAAGAACGTGCATTACATGCCCATCAACTCTGTGATATAGTCGGCTGTAAATCGTAAATTTACACCCAGCACTATTGCACGTGGATTAGTTCTGATTAATCATTAATGTAGATAAAGAGCTAATAGAATTTTCTAATACAGAATATTGTTGAAATATTAAATGATATTTGGATAGAAACTGCACTGAAAAGGCAGTTTTTGACCATTTTAGAATGGCTTCACAGATATGCATTGTGCACAAATCTTCATTCTGTCCTAATAGGCACATACCGTAGTTTATTATTATTATTAGCACCTCGTCTTACTACCCGTTCGGGCTATACGCACTTACGCTAATGTGTAATGGTAGGGTGATTGTGAGATGAAATGGAGGACCTACAGTTTAACGTGGAATCCGAACCACAGTGGAGGCCTGGCATTCCACACATTCACAAGATGTCTTGTCAGAGGTGAAGGAAGGGTTTGGTAATCAGATAAATCTATGCCGGGACCGAGGATTGAACCCCGGCCGCCAGCATAGACATACCGTAGTTATTAAACAAGAAACTTTGTCGCTTTGTCCCTCATCAACACCACGGAAAATTTCTAGTAATCGTTCAAATACTAGTGCGCTGCACACACTTCAGTCGTATTGTAGGTCTTTCCTTTTCCCTTTAACTTGCATACCTCGCGCGAGCCGGGAGCTAAGTTGGGCCTGTTATGATGCACGCTCTTAATATAAATATGTGTGTATTATTTTTCTTTTAGTTTTACATACCTTGACTTACCCCAGGTCGAACACCACTGTTATAAAGGTTCCTTATTACCAGAACCCTTCTACGTGTTGCGGAATCTTCAAACTCCCGTGATGTATTCAAAAATGTTATCGACTATTTTGTTTATTATTTTTCTGCAGACACGTTTCCCCTCCCAGTGCCTAGGTATGTGTTTCTTGGAGGGGCAAACTTTCCAGAGCTGTGGTATTTTTATGCACCAAACTTCCTGCATCGCATTCCCATTGAGGCGATGGCGGGCTGGCCGTGTTTATTGATCCGGAGTTGTGTTTCCATTGCTTGCAGGTAACTTTGGACAGGGCCGGTTGGGCTTTGGGCTGCCAGCCAAGACTAACACCCTCTACGATATAGAACATGGTTACTTGAATGGGGGATCTACAGACCTCGTGGGATGGCTAGTGATGAGGGTTGAGTCTTCAAGGTGAGATGGAAGCGGATGCAGAATGGAATATTTTGCAAAGCAGTAGGTTTGGAACGGCATCGAGAGGACAATTGAGAAGCTACTTTAATAAAAAAAAAGCAGCAGCATTTGTCTAGAAAACTGAGATTAATTACCGGAGAGTTTGTTGTGATGACCACACGGCATTCTCTCTCTCTCAGAAGCTGGCACTATCTTCGCCAACAGGCCATGACCGCTCGGTTGGTATGGATCGCATTCGGGTTGACGCCATGAAGTTTTGTTTAAGAGTCGTTTTAAGGGGGCTCTTACCAACTTGTAAGCAATCCTCACCCTCCAGGTTTTGATAATGATACAAGGTGATAAGTAATTTATAAGATATAATTTTTTTGGATGATATATTTGAAATGCTGGATTGTCTTGTTTCTTTTGGTAAAGCATGATTACGTGTTTACATTCTTGGATGAGTAATGTGACGGTTGATTTATGTAACTTGTTGATAAAACCGCTCGAGCGTCTTTAATCGGGGTTAGGCAAAATGTTTACTATTAAATTATCCATGATGTTTTTTTCCCCTAATATTCAACCTAAACGCAACATCTGATCGGAAACATCCAAGCTATCTAGGCAGCCAAAGTGACACGTAAATGCCAAGAACGTCTAAATTCGTATAATAAGCTGGTATTGTCACGATACAAACCTATAATGTCGTAGTTCATTCGTTATCATAATCTTTATTATTATAAAAATGTGGATATTATGGACGAGTGAGAAGTTAAGTTTTTTTTATTATTTAAAAATCAGCTCGTTCCTTTAGTAGGTCTCCTATAAAATACCCACACGAACCTGGTTTAGATTATTATTATTAGCACCGCGTCTTACTACCCGTTCGGGTTATACGCACTTACGCTAATGTGTAATGGTAGGGTGATTGTGAGATGAAATGGAGGACCTACAGCTTAACGTGGAATCCGAACCACGGTGGAGGCCTGGCATTCCCCACATTCACAAGATGTCTTGTCAGAGTTGAAGGAAGGGCTTGGTAATCAGATAAATCTGTGCTGGGACAGAGGATTGAACCCGGACTCTCAGCACAGAAGTCAAACACCTTACCCCTAGACCACCAAGTCACCAACCTGGTTTAAGACTTTGTAGCGTCCGGAATGATAGCGTCAAACTTAAAACACGTTCGTTCGTTTGTGCATACGTGACCTCCTCGGATGAATCAGCTGAATACCTCCAAAGACATCATCCAGTTTACATCTGCTTTGAAGTGAGGAGGACGTGGCGCATGAGTCAGTTCCTTTTTACCCCGTGAACGAGTTTCTGTGAGTTCCTTTTGACGCTCGCCAGATACCCACGGCGACGTTACACACATTCCATCTCCCGCATCCCTTCCGAAACCGACCCCGTCCCTCCCTGAGCCATGACGTGTGACTCACGGAATTCGTCTCCGAGTTCACCTTCATGACTCAGGTGTTGCACATCGAAAGAGAAACATTAATTTTAACATTGGATGATATAGTCTGGGGGGCGTATTGATCTGTTGAGTAAAAACTTTGAGGATGATAAGCTAAAAACAACCGGGAAGATACCGGATGTACAAAAAATAGTCATGTGCTTCGGTGGCTGCGTGATCTAAGGCGTCACTCTCGTAATAGACTAGACCGCTGAAGATGTGGAGATCGGGGTACTCTTCTTCCACTCAAATGCAGGTACATTTTCTCTAAATTCAACCTTGATAATCTCAAACTCACTAGCATGATGATTATATATGCGTGTAACCCGAACGGGTAGTAAGACGGAGTGCTAAAACAATTCAGAAAATTGTGTTTACTAATAATGATTATTTCCCACGGCTATTTGTTGAAAATCAACCGATATCATATATTTAATGTTTTTGGTTGATATATGTGTAATAGGCCTAACTGAACTTTAATAGGTGGAATGAATCTCACCCTATTTTTGAAAATAGGGGGGGGGAGGGGGCGATGTCTGCTTTAAAATTAGACAATCTGAAAAATAGCCTTTCGATCCCCTACGTGAGGGGGATGGTCAAGAATTGTTTAAAAAAAATATTTCGTAAGTTAAGAGCGTTCATCATAGCAGGTACAACTCAGCTCCCGGCTTGCATCTGTGTGTGTGTGTGTGTGTGGGCGCGCGCGCGCGCGCACACACGAGGTATGGGAGTAAAAAGGAAAAGAAAACGCCTAAGAAATGCCAAAAATGTGTACAGTACATTCGTATTTAAATCCTTACTCGAAATTTTCCGTGGTGACGATGGAGGAAAAGCAACAAAGTTTATTGTTAATAACTACGGCATGTCCCTACTATGACAAAATGAAAATTTGTGCACAATGATTAGCTGTGAAACCATTCTAAAATGGTCAAAAATGGCCTTTTCAATGCAGTTTTTATCCTAATATAATTTAATATTTCAACACTGTTTAGTATTAGGAACTTCTATTAACGCTTTATCTCAATTAATGTTTAATCAGAAATTATCCACGTGCAATATTGTTGGTGTAAATCTACGATTCATAGCCGACTGTATCACAGAGTTGATTGGTATGTTATGCATGCTCTTAAGGACGGTTATTAAGATACTTCTTGTAGCTCTTGCATGGATAAATAATGTATCATTTTTTATGTGTATAGAGCCAAATTGTTTCACAGTGTAATTTTAATTAATATACCCGTCCGTTTGTCAGTAGTGAAATATGTTATCCGTTACCGAGCTATGACATTGTAAGTGATCAAGTTGTGTTGAGCAGCTAAATAGACACGGGCGTGTTGATTTAGTGCGGCAGAATCCTTGAAAAATATTGTGGAGGTTTGAGTTCCCGCCGTATGAGTTGTGCATGCAAGCTACAGTGGAGTCATGGTAAGATGGTACACGTTGGTTCTCATAAGAATAACCTTATCTAACAGCCAGGAAGGGGCTAATACCTGTCACATCCAAGAGCTGGGAAGGGGCTAATACCTGTCATAATTAACAGCCAGGAAGTGGCTAATACCTGTCGTAATTAACAGCTAGGAAGGGGCTAATACCTGTACTAATTAGCAGCTTGGAAGGTGCTATCACCTGTCACATCTAGCAACTGGGAAGGGGCTATTACCTGTCACATCTAACAGCCAGGAAGTGGCTAATACCTGTCATAATTAACAGATAAGAAGTGGCTAATACCTGTCACATTTAACAGCTAGGAAGGGGCTATTTATTACCTGTCACATCTAACAGCTAGACCCTGATCTTGGTTGGAAGAACAGTAAAGAAAATTCAAACATATTTTTTATGCCCAACACTGATAACTTTTTACTATATTAGTAGTGTTTTTTTTATAGATATTGATCATATCTATCAAAAGTGACAGCTATAACATGACTTGATATGTGAATATATTAAAATGGTTTTAGTAACTTAAGTAACAAACTTGTACTGTTCTTCCTAGATATACTTTCTTTTATCCATACGTCAATAATTCATGTTATCTGCAGCTGTCACTTTTGATATATATTATCAATAACTATAAAAAAAAACACAAATAATATAGTAAAATGTTATCAATTTTGGCCATAAAAAATTAAATAAAATCACTTTTAAAAGGTTCTTCTTAACAAAATCCTACTTAGCTGTTCGGCATTGACCAGGGGTACTCAACCCTTGGCCCACAAATATATATTTCAATTTAACGAAAATTATAAGAATATTAAGGATCTTTCACAATTTTTTTAGCCTAAATATAAATTCCTAATGGTCTAAATCAATTAATAAGTCATGATCTGGTTTTGAGTAAACAAACTAAATCATGATTCCTAGTGACGTAAATGTTTCACAATATTTAGAAATTGGGAGTAGAGAAATTTTATGGAGTATTGCGAACATGTGGCAGCAGTGAGGAATTCAATTTGTATGATGATGTCGGATTTGGAAATCTTTAAACGTGTTTTAATTAATACAAATATAAATATGTCTGTGTGTCCAAATGGCCCTCAAGCCTTTCTATGATTATAATATAACTTATGGTTTAAAATGTAACTGTACACTTTTATTTATTTTATCGGTGTTGAAACGGTTGATTAAACGTGATAGCTGGAGAACATACGTTCTGATGATGTATAAGTATATAACACTACAGCAGCCCCATGACTTCTTTGGTGCTGACTGACAGCTCACAGCTGACTTCTGACAGTCAACATTTAGGTATATACCTACATTTTGATTGTCAGAAGTGACAGCTGCTAAACAAATGTTTTTGCAGATCATTTGGTTCAGCGTAGGTATATATAATTTGGTCTGGTAACTTTTCAAAGTTTTTAGCTGTCAGCTGTCAGCTGTCAGTCAGCACCAAAGAAGTCATGGGGCTGCTGTACTAATTACCTACTCAAATGGTTTTAGGGATTATAAATACTACATTTATAGGGAGTGTATCCACATTTGCTTGGAGGGAAAGTGGAAAATCATTTTAGAAAACCACCCTCAATACACCCGACCGAGATTCAAACCTCGATCTCTCCGTCATCGGTAGCTTAGTCTATTGTGAGAGTAGCGCCTTAGACCATGTGGCAACCGAAGCGGGTGACAGTTCTTAATCCATCACTGAGAAAAGGGTGAGTCCCAATTTGACCGATAATAATTGATTTTGTTAATGCTGGGATTCGAACCCAGGACCCCTTGGCCAGTAGGCAGACATGCTACCGACTGAACTAAGCTGTCGGATATATTGTTGATAAAAAGTGACGGCCGGAGGACACATGACCTGACGTGTGAATACGTCCGTAAAAGTAGTTCTAGTCACTTTTATATCTGTCAGATAAGGTCCTTCCCACGAAAATTGGAGTTTATGTTCGGTAGTGAAGAGGGCTGTATAAAGTTTTGGTGATCTCAATGAAACCTTACGCATNCTGAGATTCGAACCTTGATCTCCCCGTCCTCAGCAGTCGAGCTCAACACGACTAGCGCGTTAGCCAACTACGCCACCGAGGCGGGTTGTTTAAATTTACAGCATCCGTGAAAAAAGGTGACGGCTTTTTTTGTGTGCACATGGTCCTACTACCCGTCCGTGTTATCCGAATATTTTCACTAACGCAATAGAGATTATTATTATTACTATTAGGTGTTCTGTCTCTCGACAGGTCCATTGCCTTGTCCAAATTATTGAGTCCTCCAGCATGTCCTATGAGCAGCTTCCTTTTTTTTAAATCTTGAAACTTCATCTTCTTTCCTTGTTTGAGGCAACCAATCAATTTCTTTACTCCTTCTGCACCACATCTTAAAGCTTTCAAAATGTTTCCTCTCCATTTCCCTTAGAATCCATGTTTTTAATTCATCGTGGGGTAAGGATATGAAGGTAGAGATAGAGTTTAGAAGAAAAGTACCTGCATTTGCTTGGTGATAGAATGTAAAAACCTCGTAAAGAAAACCACAGTAAGTACATAAGTACATAAAGACCTCTTGCACCCCAATCAATAGCGATCTAGTGCAAATCGATTGTAACACCTTTGAATTTGGACCACTCGTCCATCACTGCGCGTAGATTCAGTCGCTACCCGCACTGGTGGATATGTGAGAAAAGGCGTTAGATTCGTTTCGTGTAGGTTTGCCAGTGACGGGAAGGTAAGAGTTTTGAAATTTTGGCCGGAGTGAACTGAGGACTTTTTTTTTCTAAGCGGTTTCTTATTTTCCTTCCACGCTAATTCTGATATACTTCCTCTAAATTCTATCTTCCTCATTCCTACCGGTAAGCGCGCGGACGGGTAGTAAGACGCTGTGCTCAGTGGGTGGTAAATGTCCGCCTCTGCCCTTGGCCCGTGACATAAGTCCTTGTTCCTCCCAGTCGAGTGATATTGAAGGAATGAGATGGACTCAGATTATGGCGGTTAGTGTCAGTGCTCGTTGTTTCTAAATGAATTACACCCACGCCGAGCAGCTTGGGAACTAAAAATTGATAGCCACATATTGGGCGCTCATTTGTTTCAATATGTCCGACTGTGAGGGCCTCCAGCTCATAGAAACCACAGGGCATTACGAAACTACCTTCCCACTGAGAAGACGTAGGAGTCTGCAGTCACCTCATCCCAGTTGGTAGCGTGTCTGTTTATTGAACTAAAGGTCCACTGGTTCAATTTCTGTCCTGACCAAAAATTGTATTATGGGAGACAAATTTGGATCTCTCTCTCTTTTCATAGTGATAAATTAACGGTCAGGGTCTTGGTGCTGGGTTTGTTATAGATTAAAGTTAGTTTATAAGTATTGTGTTGATATAAACAGTCGGTTCAGAAAATGTACGTTAGAACCCCATCCCCCACCCCAAAAGACCCATTTTCATATAAAGGGCCTTTTTATAAGATATAAACTCTTTTTGCAGCCAATATTGACAACATTTTATTATTATTATTATTATTATTATTATTATTATTATTAGCACCGCGTCTTACTACCCGTTCGGGTTATACGCACTTACGCTAATGTGTAGTGGTAGGGTGATTGTGAGATGAAATGAAGGACCTACAGTTTAACGTGGAATCCGAACCACGGTGGAGGCCTGGCATTCCCCACATTCACAAG
>CABEEJ010000281.1:264656-291196 GCA_901482245.1 Timema douglasi
GGGGGGGGGGGGGTACGTCTGACCCCTAGTCATGTGTACAGATATGTTTATTTTTCTAAGCAGTTTTCCAATCTTCCCTCACGCAAGTGAGGCTACAATTCCTCCTAATTAAATCTTACTCGTTTTTATTTCATTAGTGTAGATTTGAGAATAATATGGACAGGTAGTGAGAGGTGATGCGCGTGAGAAGAGAATGATTTGGTTTACCCTAAATTGCGGTTACATCTGCCCCTCGCTTGAGGGAAAGTAAAAAATAAAAAAAATCAGTTGGTGTGTTTGGGACTCCCCGAGGTCACCTACACTAGACATAATATGTTCCCCTCTCTCTTTTGTCCACACATTCTTCTGCACCCCAGCGGTCAGACTTCGAGCTCCACCCTAGTTTCCAGCTTGCACGCGTAAATTTTAGTAAATTATTTATTTACTGTGTCATATTTCCATGAAGACCAACAAGCCATTTGTTTCGGGCGGTGTGATCCTGATACCTTTAAGACTGCGGGGCCACGCCCCTCCCCTTTGTTTAACTCGCCTCCCGCGATGGGGCGCCCCGATAGTGCATCGTCCATGGAACAAAGAATACAAGGATCTGGTACAGGGCAATGAGGAGATGTATACTTTGTTTAGCTCTTCTCCATGGAACAATGGATACAAGGAGCTGGTACTGGACAGTGAGGGAATGTTTACTTTGTTTAAATCTCCTCCATGGAACAAGGAATATTAAGATCTGGTACAGGGCAATGAGGAGTTCACTACTTTGTTTAACTCTTCTCCATGGAGCAATGGATACAAGGAGCTGGTACTTGACAGTTAGGGAATGTTTACTTTGTTTAAATCTCCTCCATGGAACAAGGAATACAAAGATCTGGTACAGGGAAATGAGGAGATGACTACTTTGCTTAACTCTTCTTCATGGAGCAATGGATATAAGGAGCTGGTACTGGACAGTGAGGGAATGTTTACTTTGTTTAAATATCCTGCATGGAACAAGGAATACAAAGAGCTGGTACAGGGAAATGAGGAGATGACTACTCTGTTGAACTCTTCTCCATGGAGCAATGGATACAAGAAGCTGGTACTGGACCGTGAGGGAATGTTTACTTTGTTTAAATCTACTCCATGGAACAATGGATACAAGGAGCTGGTACTGGAGAGTTAAGGAATGTCAACTTTTTAACTCTCCTCCATGGTTTAGGAATTATAGGCCTAATCATAATCCGAGTTTAATTGTTCATTTGTCACAAAAGCCTTTAAGGTACAAACGTTTTCAAGTCTATTAGAAGTGGGGCCTCAATCCTCTTATACTCTATGATTTAATTTGTTTAACAATTAGTAAATGTGTTGATTTTATTGCCAGTGCATCTCACTACACTTTTGGTGTACAATAATAAGTACAAAACTATTACTGGACTATAGGTAAAGAAGGTTGAATTTAGAATGTGTACCCACATCTGCGGGTAGGGAGAGTGGAAAATCAATTACATAAAAATATATTTAGTACATCTGACTGGGATTCGAGCTCATAGCTCCTTGTCATTGACAATACAATCTGTTGTAAGAGTGGTGCTATTGACTAGCTGACCAACGAAGCCAGTAAATGTTTTGATGGTTATGTCATTTTTAATAAGATGCTTATCTTGATAAATCAATTTTATTGCTTTTACTTTCCACGTGCTTCCTAATAAGAAGTATAATTTTGGTGACCTGGTTGTCTAGGGGTAAGGTGTCGGACTTCTATGCTGGGGGTCCGGGGTTCAATCGTCGGTCCCGGCACAGATTTATCTGATTACCAAACTCTTCATTCACCTCTGACAAGACGTGTATTAATCACAACTTGTGAATGTGGGGAATGCCAGGCCTCCACCATGGTTCGGATTTCACGTTAAACTGTAGGTCCTCCATTTCATCTCACAATCACCACTACCATTGCACATTAGCGTAAGTACGTATAACCCGAACGGCTAGTAAGACGCAGTGCTAATAATAATAATAATAAAGTTTAATTTTGTGACCCGCCTCGGTGGCGTAGTTGGCTAACGCGCTTGTCGTGTAGAGCTCGACTGCTGAGGACGGGGAGATCGAGGTTCGAATCTCGGTCGGGTGAACTGGGGTGGTTTTTCCTAAATGGTTTTCCACTCTTCCTCCACGCAAATGCATGTTCACTTCCTCTAATTCAACCTTCACAATTCCTAATCCATTAGCGTAATTAGTACTTAAAGCGTATAACCCGAACGGGTAGTAAGACGCGGTGCTAAATATTATTATTATTTAATTTTGTGCGCGCACTCATTCGGACACCTCAGTCTTTGAGATAGTTCACTAGTACTTCCCTTTCCTTCATCCATGACTCCTCGGTTGCTCTAAGTTCCCCGTACCGAGCCAAGGGAAGTCAGGCCCTCCATACTTTGTTGACGCTCTAGTTTTGTTTTGTTTTATTTATTCTCTTGTTTCCATCTATTGTTTTCCGTTTCGTCCACCCTCGCTTCTCTTCTCCCCCCCCCTCCTTCTCCTCCTTCCTCCATACCTTTTGAAATCAAACGAGATCAATTGGTTGTGTGTAGACACATTGAAGCCTTTTATGAAAGAGAGCGGGGATGAAAACAGCCGTAACTCCTTATTTTGAAAATGTAGAGTCGAGGGATATTACGTATTAGAACTTTTAGGTTGTACTTGGTTCAAATCACTGTTGATACCAGGATCACGATCAATTTAACGTACAGATAACGTAACATGATGTAACAACGTCTCTCCTCGTGTTTGTTTTTTTAAAACGGAAGCCATCACGATTTAGTTCACGTAACGTAAGAGTTTCGAGGGAAAGTGAAGTGTATCACGTGTCCATCCCTGTCAGCCAATCATATTTCGAGCAACATCAACACTGTTATTTGGTAATTCATTTGTTTTGCAGGTTTGGTATCCAGACTACTACTGTGTAGTTCGTTAGCCCGCGTCTAGCGAACACTGTAAGGCCGTAGCTTCTTCTCACACCTTATTTTGTTTATCCAATAAGCCTCTATTGTAAGTATTTATATTATAATCGGTTCTAA
Organism: Timema douglasi; assembly: GCA_901482245.1. Taxonomy (NCBI): domain Eukaryota; kingdom Metazoa; phylum Arthropoda; class Insecta; order Phasmatodea; family Timematidae; genus Timema; species Timema douglasi. Next base: position 267,701 of record CABEEJ010000281.1, read on the forward strand.
ATGCTTGGGTTTAATTTTACAGAAGAGTTTTATTTCAAAACCTGCTGCGGTGGCCGCGTGGTCTAATGCACTACTCTCGCATTAGACTAGACTGTCGCTGACGGGGAGATATAGGTTCAAATCTTGGTCGGGTGCACTGAGGTTTCTACCCCACTTTTTCTCCGCGCAAATGCGGCTCCACTTCCTCTAAATATAACCTTCCTAATCCCTAAAACTATTAGTATAATTAATACATAAGCATATGACCCAAACGGGTAGCAAGACGCGGTGATAAAAAAAAATTATTCTTAAAACGCTTCAACTTAATCGGCTTAGTTATTGTCCAGTTGCTACGTCACGTTACGTGAATCCTGATCAGTGATCACATACTAGTGATTCCGTCATGAATACGTCACGTGGAGTATGATATTATTATTATTATTATTATTAGCACCGCGTCTTACTACCCGTTCGGGCTATACGCACTTACGCTAATGTGCAATGGTAGGGTGATTATGAAATGAAATGGAGGACCTACAGTTTAACGTGGAATCCGAACCACGGTGGAGGCCTGGCATACAAAACATTCACAAGTTGTGTTTAATACACGTCAGAAATGAAGGAAGGGTTTGGCTATCATATACATATTTGCCAGGACCAAGGATTGAACCCAGGACTCCCAGTACAGAGGTCTGACACCTTACCCCTAGACCGCCAGGTCACCCTATATCTGCTAATAAGTCAGGGACCTTAAGCTCTCGCGTAAAACAACCAACATCTAGGATTAAATTAAGATCACTATACCGCAAAGATTAATCAATAGAAAATTGGCGAGGCCACGGATTTAAATATCCGCCCGTCTAGTCTGTTTTACCGGCGACGGGAAGGTCTTGAGTCGAATCCCGTACGGCTGTATTGAGAGTGTTTATTTCCTCAAATGTTTCCCCATTCTTCTTTCACGCAAAGTCAAGTAAATTCCCTATAAATTCTAAATCCTTATCCTTACCCCAGTAGGGTAATTAAAACTGGTACAGTCCAGATGAATATTAAGACGTTATGGTGGGGTGTTTAAGGAGAGGGGGAAGGGAGGTGTAAAAGGGAGGGTAGGTAAGACGAATCGTAAGAAGTGCAGAAAATATGGTTTAGTTTCATTCATCGATTCCAGATATTCCGGACTTATTAATTATCCATAAACAATAAACACCTTTAAAAAAGTACTATTTTATTTAAAAGTAAACTAACCATTAATAAGACTGGATCACTGATGCTTTCATTCAAAACTTGTTTTCTATCAAAACTCCGGTGAATGCAGTAAATTAGAACATTTTTAACCCGAAATAAGACTAGTGGATGTGAGGTCAACTAGTGGTAACATTTCTAGACATTTTGATATATTAAAATTATAAAAAGCTTACGGTGAAGATCTTGGGAATTTTATCAGATTTAAAACGAATGGTTCCTGTACCAACAATCTAGAATCCTGACATACCATCTCCGAGGGGTGAAGTTCATAGTTTGACTTTAGGTTGGGTTTATATCACTATAATTGGAATTTCCCTGACGCTAAAACCCAAGAGACTGTTTATTAAAACACTTTTCTTTTACAAAAATATAAGTCACACACAATATTTTGACTAAACAAATTTGCCCTAATGTCATCTTTTTTTATTTAACTTCTAATAAACTAAAATAATTTGAAATAATATCATTTTCTGTCACGTGATCATGTTTAGTTGATTCACGCCGAGCAAATGCTCGGTGATAAAACTGTAGTGTTAACGTAAGTCTCCCTCTTAAGCCTGTCTCCCTTGTAAGAATTGTTCCCCCACCTCGGGCTGGTAGTTGTTTGTCTCTCCCCCTCAATTAGAAGGGTTGTTTATTAGAGTCGCCGTGATGGGCCTACCCCCTAACCCCTCACTCCCACCCCCACGAGGAACACCCCTCTCACCCCCTCGACTGTGTCGGATCAATTTCTTCCCGTCAAGATGTTCCTCGTGTACAGACTCACACGAGATATCTTGAGATCTTCTGTTTCCTTCAAGCTGGTAGTCACCGTATGTAGGCAGTCACCTGATGTTTGGAGTCACCGCAAGCTGGTAGTCACCGTAAGTTGGGAGTCATCACATGTTGGGAGTCACCGCACGTTGGTAGTCACCATAAGCTGGTAGTCACCGTAAGCTGGTAGTTACTGCAAGTTGGGAGTCATCGTAAACTGGTAGTCACCGCAAGTTGGGATCCACCGCAAGTTGGGAGCCACCGCAAGTTGGGATCCACCGCAAGTTGGGAGCCACCGCAAGTTGGGAGTCACCTCATGTTGGGAGTCACCACAAGCTGGTAATCACCGTCTGTAGGCAGTCACCGGATGTTTGAAGTCACCGCAAGCTGGTAGTCACCACAGGTCGGGAACCACCTCATTTTGGGAGTCACCACAGTTTGGGAGTCACTGCATATTGGGAGTCACCACAAGCTGGTAGTCACCACAGGTTGGGAACCACCTCATTTTGGGAGTCACCACATATTGGGAGTCACCACAAGCTGGTAGTCACCGCAGGTTGGGAACCACCGCAAGTTGAGAGCCACCTCATGTTGGGAGTCACCGTATTCTGGTAGTCACCGCAGGTTGGGAGCTACCACATGTTGAGAGTCACCGCAATGTGGGAGTCACTCCTGGACCTTTAAGATGTAAGTCGGAATGCTTCACACGGAAAATTCACCCTTAATTTTTTTCCAGGAAAATTTTCAAAATATTTAAATCAGCGGTTGCAAACGGGAGGGCCGGAGGCCGGATCCGGTCTACCGAGGCTTTTGTTTGGCCCGCACAGTGTTTATATAAAAAAACAATAGAGAACTTTAAAAAAAAAAGCTGAAACTTTCAAATACAAATCCTGGTTCCCTGCCTCTCTTGAATAATATGAACATCTACTGATCAAGTAAAGGTGTCGGATGCTCGGTTTTTACAAATCAGACGACTTACAAATTACGAAAGCTAAAGTCATTATTTTAATTTTACAATATTTTTTTTGAATACATAGTTTTTCCAGTGTCGAGTCTAAATATAGTTTATGATATCTTTCATATTTTTACATTATGTTAAGTGCCTGCATCATAGCTTATATAGGATATATCAAGTTTTGATTATTTTTGTTAGCTGATTTTCATAGGACGGTCCTTATTTGTGATATACTTTTACGTATTCATACGCTAGGCCATGTTATCAGCATCTATTGCCTTAGATGTTTTAATATCCATAGAATTACACAAACTTATAAAAAGTAAAATATGATCAATGTAGACCGTAAAAAGTTTGTATTTTATAAAAGGTGCTTCAAATGTCCATTTGTAAGAAAACAAAGTTATACTTTAAACCGACAACGTATTATTATGACTCACATCGATAGACATGCAAACGAAACGTTAATCTCGTCTAATATGGTTTTTCGGCGACGGAAAGATGGAGGTTTGAATTCCGGCTGGATACACTAAAGGCTGTTTTTTCTTAAGTGGTTTCCCACTCTTTCTATACGCAATTTCGAGTACATTTATTCTACATTTTATCGTCATCATCCCCTAACTTATTAGACAGAGGAATTAAATTTAAATGTGGACAGCCCGGATGGGTAGTAATACGCCGTGTATAAAAGATTTAAAAATCACAGTGACAGAAAATCTATCATCCCAACCCAAATTAATCTGGCATAGATTCGAACTCAATACCTCTCCTTCATCCAAGAGCGATACGAGTCTTACGCCTTATTATATTGCGTGGCTACCGGTAGGGGTGGGGGATCAACTTTCCCTTGAAATCAGATCTATTGGGTAAATATAAATTGCACCATCAGTAATTGTTATTTTTTTTCCCCCAGACATATTCACCTGTCTCACTTTACTGAGGGTCTAATGAAGTGACGTATGCAGAGATGCGAGATATCTGGTGGGTGATGTCTAGACGGACCTTGCCGTGGAATAAGGTGAGAAGAAGGAGATAAAAAATTAGAAGGGGTCAGGAATTTGGTCTGTTCTCTGGCTTCCAGGGCGAAAATATCAGTCGCACTCAATACGGGCTCGGAGGAAGGAATAATGCAGTTATTTTTAAATTACTCTTTAAAAATTAAAAGTATATAATACTTTGTGAAGATTTTTATGTTAATTATTTATATTATGTATATTTGGGTCATTTTTTTCTCATATAATATTGTTTTTTTAAGATATCGCTTGAATTTCACCGGACACTTTCAAGTCAAAATAAAGAGGATACAAATTCATAAACTAAAATACTATTATTATTATTATTATTATTATTATTAGCACCACGTCTTACTACCCGTTCGGGTTATACGCACTTACGCTAATGTGTAATGGTAGGGTGATTGTGAGATGAAATGGAGGACCTACAGTTTAACGTGGAATCCGAACCACGGTGGAGGCCTGGCATTCCCCACATTCACAAGATGTCTTGCCAGAGGTGAAGGAAGGGTTTGGTAAACAGATAAATCGGTGCCGGGACCGAGGATTGAACCCCGGACCGCCAGCACAGAAGTCCGACACCTAAAATACTAATTAAATATTTTCCCTCTTTTGCACTTAGCCTTTGTCTAAACCGATGCATGTGCCTTTCATATACACTATTTTGTCTTATTCTAGCCCCCCACCCCCTTTTCCATATCAATTTTTTCATAGCCCTCTCCGAACACTTAATCGTCTTTAAAACTTGTGAAAGTCTCTCTTTATTCGATTCACATATAAATCTCGTTATTTGAAAACTGTAAACTTATGTTGCCACAAAGGTGGGGAGAAATATTAAAATTTGTATCTACATTTTCTTAGTCCTTTGTAATCAATTGTGGAATGGTTTCCGACTTAGATGTCACTTCCCATTTGGGGTCATGGCGTGTTTCGAGTGAGGTCGCAATGCTTCTTTAGGTTAGCCCTTTATATTTACTTTTAAAGTGATTATATTGTTTATAGGAAGGTGCAAAATTCAATTAGAAGTGTAAGCGGTTAAAATGATAAAAACTGTTAAGTTAATGGTTGGGTTCCTTTTGGTTCCTCAACCCTACATGTTTGGTCTCCATACGATGTATCATCCAGCGCTAAAGTCGTAGTCTCCTCCGTGGACGAGTGAAGCAGTGCTTGAAAGCTGCTTGGTCGTGAGTGATTAATCGCTTGATTTTGGTCTCTTCGGTGGACGAAGGGCTTGACAGTTGCTTACTGACTAAAGATTGCTCGTGTCCAGGCGAGTGGCGCTGCAAGCATTAACTTCCCAGATACCCTCTGGGATCGCTGATTCTCTTTTTACACCTCTTACAAGGGGAGGCCAAGACGTTCGGATCACGGATTATCTTCAAACTTTGTACACTTATAGTAGTCCATTAGGACAACATAATGAGCAAGTAGTAAGGCGTACTACTTAGGCGTTTTCGAGAAAATCGCAAGAGAAGTTTGACGCGTCGAATATGTACCGGTGCGTTGCTACTATAAGCACGAGATGGTGGCGGTAGAGTGGTTAGCGTTCAAGCTCTATAATCACTGGTTCGCTGGATCGAGTCCCGCTCATCTTCTTTTTTTTTCAAGACTGGTCATATTCTTTCATATACATATATATATATATATATATATATTACAATTCAAAGGTAATATAACGAAGAAATACGTGTATTTGCATGAACTTTAATTGAATTTCCAATGTTATTTGGCTATTTATTAATTTTTATTATTTCAAAAAATATTATATTTATAACTATCGACAAGTAAACGACAGGAAAACTTTATGCGTTTGGTCGTTTACTTGTCGATAGCTATAAATATAATATTTTTTGTAATAATAAAAATTAATAAATAGCCAAATAACATTGGAAATTCAATTAAAGTTCATGCAAATACACGTATTTCTTCGTTATATTACCTTTGAATTGTAATATATATATATATATATATATATGTATATGAAAGAATATGACCAGTCTTGAAAAAAAAAGAAGATGAGCGGGACTCGATCCAGCGAACCAGTGATTACAGAGCTTGAACGCTAACCACTCTACCGCCACCATCTCGTGCTTATAGTCGCAACGCACCGGTACATATTCGACGCGTCAAACTTCTCTTGCGATTTTCTCGAAAACGCCTAAGTAGTACGCCTTACTACTTGCTCATTATGTTGTCCTAATGGACTACTATAAGTGTACAAAGTTTGAAGATAATCCGTGATCCGAACGTCGTGGCCTCCCCTTGTTAGTCGCATTCTTATGATCACTATACAAGCAATGTATCATAGTTAAATGAAGCATGCGAGCTTAATGACACTCTCGTTTGGTTTGTCGATGATGTGGTCAGGATTTAAATTCCGACCGGGGATACTGGAGGTGTATTTTCCTAAATTGTTTTACTCTTCTTTCTCCAAGCAGAAAAAGGTACATTTTCTCTCATTCTATCCACCCCACAAGTGCAATTAAATGTGCATGACCCGGATGGTTAGTAGGATTCAGTGAAAATAATAATTAAAAATCTAGGATATGAACGCTTGTAAGTTATAAAAGGATCGCTATGGTCTCAAACACAAAAATCGGTGTCAAATTCTGAAAAAGATTGGAAAAAATTGTAACAATGATAAATGAGAGTAAATGAATCCTTAAGGAATCATAACTATAATCTTTTGATAGTTAAGGTATATTCCCGACTATCCGACAGTAACTGGACCGTTAGGTGGTCGGATAACCGAAATGTTAGATAATACGGAACACGGGAAAGAGCCGGAACGAAACCAAACAAAATTTAATGGAAGTGCATACTAGATATGAAATAAGTATTGGTAATTACTCCAACGTAAAAATTAGGCAAAAAAAAAAAGTACAAAATTATTTTGTTTATGTAAACCAAACAAAGGATTAAAAATTAACTAAATGCAAGTTTTATTATATACTGTAGAATGAAAAATGCTAAAGTCACTGTTTAAAAAAAAATTACTGATTGAAGTTTGTTTCCCAGTTTTGCTTTTCTTCCTCGCGGAGAGGTCATGCCAATAGCACGTTATATATAGGATACAATAAAATGTCGGATAATCGACGGTCGGATGATTTAAACTATACTGTTTCACAATACGAATAAAATAAAAATTAGTTCTACAAGGACCCACCTCGGTTTAACGCGCTATTCTCGCATTAGATTAAACTTCCGATGATGGGGAGATCAAGGTTCGGATCTCAATTGGGTGTACTGAGAAGAGTTTTTCCAAAACGGTTTTCCACTCTCCCTCAACGCAAATTCAGGTACACGTCTTATAAGTATAACCTTCCTGATACCTAAAACAATTGGTGTAATTAGTACATAAGTGTATAACCCGAACGGCTAGTAAGACGCAACGATAAAAAAAAAATTCTACAAGGGTTGACATAAGTGACTTTCAATCGACTTTTGCAATGAAAAGGTTTCTATAGGCGCTCCAAAAAGCTATTTCGTAAGGAAATGGAGGGATATCAGGAATTCTAACCCCAACCTTCCCGTCACAGGATAACCAGACGTAAGACGCTTGGTCCGGATGTGCCTCGTGGCCCCATCCCGTCGAAAGGGAGTGGAGGAACCGGCCTGCGAAAGAGAGAGAGGCAGTCAAAACATTCCCAATCACATTTTATTAGTCGGGGAGTGAACTAATGTTGGTACATCGTCTCTGGGAGACCCGCTTGGGAGGAGAAGTTAGTACCTTGTCAGTCGTGGTGACCGGAGGACGTCCCGCTGCGAATGTGCTCGTTCACTGCTCAGTGTGATCCACATTCTGACCAGCTCTCGTCTTACAACAAGGGAGCAGGGGGAGGCATTTAACCTGACAGACGTACCATCACAACCAAGGATAAAGGTGGAACGGAACGATCTAGAACAACAATAACCAACATACTGAGGACTCGCTTCAGTGGCTGAAAGATCTAAGGCGTCACTCTTGTGTTAGACTGGTCCACTCATGACGGGGAAATCATTGTTCGAATCCCGATCAGGTCTACTGAGGGCAATATCCCACTCTCCTTCCAAGCCAATGTGTTTATTATTATTATTATTAGCACCGCGTCTTACTACCCGTTCGGGTTATACGCACTTACGCTAATGTGTAATGGTAGGGTGATTGTGAGATGAAATGGAGGACCTACAGTTTAACGTGGAATCCGAACCACGGTAGAGGCCTGTTATTCCCCACATTCACAAGATGTCTTGTCAGAAGTGAAGGAAGGGTCTGGTAATCAGATAAATCTGTGCCGGGACCGAGGATTGAACCCCGGCCGCCAGCATAGAAGTCTGACACCTTACCTCTAGACCACCAGGTCACCCCAAGCCAATGTGGTTAGATTACCTCTAAAATGCTTCCTTCATCATTCCTACCTCATTATAGTAATACTTATCAAATATTTGTATAACTTGAACAGAAACGCGGTGATAAAAAAATGTGCTCTACGTGTTGGTATCCGTCCGGGATTAGAGCCCCTATCTCCCCTTCATCGGCAGTTTAGTTTAACACGAGAGTGACGCCATAGACAATGCGGCCACTGAGACAGGTTTATCCCTAGGTTAATATCACGTAAAGTGCGCTTGGCTCTGACTTGAAAGGTCAGGGTTGAAATTAGAACAACAAAACCAATGTTTCCTTCACATGAAAATACCTCCTTTCTTCGGACAAATGCCGGTGTACCTCCTATAGAAATATTAATGCTGCCATTACTTCAAGCAGTTAATAACATTGTTTTGAAACTATCAATAAATCGTTAGATCTAAAGACACTGTTTTTTTACAGTACGAGCCTGTTGCCACATTAATCAATGACAGAACCGATCAACTTTTACCCTCCATTTACTCTGAAAGTAAATAAGTTTACCTTAATTGATTCCACAGTTGTGTAGTTTATAAGATAGGGTCATAGTGTAATCAGTAAAGGTAAGACTGCTACCTTTCATTGTGATAGTCATGTACTAGCTTGCAATGTGCGTGCCTATTTTAATTATATTTTGTGGTCATCCGTGCACCGGAACAAAGATGGTCCACGCTTTCAAAGGAAGCTACTTTGAACATATGTTTTAAATAAATAGAACCAGTTAACCCCATTATGTGAATTCTGGAGTTGCGAAGAATCTAATTTTGCAAAATGATGTAACAAATTCAAAATTTAAAACAGATTGTTCGTTTCTGGTAGAAACAATGGCCAACAAATGATGCGATTTGTTTTTATTCTCATAATATGTATATTAAATAATGTTATCGATTTATCAATGATTACAGTGTTGTAATTCTTATCTCATTAATTAATTCAGTAAATTTGTCAATAAGGTTTAATCTTTTCTTTTAAACCAATAAACAAGTAAAGTTATATACAGTTTCCCTATTTTATTATAATAAGTTAATAATAATAAGTTTATATTGCGATTTCTTTTAACAATACAAACTAATACAGTTTTTGTTTGCACAGATTTTATTTTGCCCCTTTTTATGTACCTTTTATGTTTATTTATATCATTTATGTTTTGGTTCTTTTAGTGATATATTATTAGAATAATTCATACTATCGAATGCAGACTATTATTATTATAAAAAATAATGTATTGTTTTATTTTAAATTTAAAGCTGTCATTACTTGTTTAGACAATGCTGCAATCTGTTAGTCGATCTAAAGTCTAAGAAAGATAATATGTTCACTCAATAGCCGATACGATGTAGGATGTTTGATAGTTGGTTGTCGAAGGCATGTGAACCATGGTACAAAAGGAACATAGTTTATTATTGGTATGTTGGTAACGCTAACTTTTTGTTTAGCTCTATGGGCCAGTTTCATAGTCAAATTTAGTACGCCTCAAGTGCGGCGCTACACTAAATACAAGACGACACCTACCTAAACTCGAATGGAATGGGCCGTTCTCGCATAGGAAACTGGCCCATTCCATTCTGGTTTAGGTAGGTGTCGTCTTGTACTTAGTGTAGCGCCGCACTTGAGGCGTACTAAACTTGACTATGAAACTGGCCTATATTTTGAATGCTATCTCATATTTGAAATGTTTCTCTCGAATATGATTTATTATGCATTATTTGCAATATATTTTTGTGTCATAATTTTTAGATATTGTTGTTTAATATCTGTAATATATAAGTGTGTTTACAAAGAACAGTGGATTTAAACCATTCACAATAACTGCAACGAAGAAAATAAATATACATCAAAATGAGGAACAGTTAAAATATTTTCAGCGTTTTTTCCATTCACAATGAAGATTCTAAATTAGTGCGGTATGTAATTGAAGTGTTTTATTATTTATTATATAGGTCACGTTAGTTTTAGTGTAATTATTGGACATTAAAACGAATACATTTCTTAAAAATGAATGGCAAGAAATTTTAAATACATCGAACGGTTTCGGCACAACCTGTTTTATTTTATAACTCTCTCATTAGAGAAAGACAAACAATGGCCAGACTCGGTATTATCTTGTTCTTAAAACAAATTATTGATATTCTTGAGTGTAAAGTAACTTGATCTTTCGACAGTTAAGTCCTATCGTGAATGGGTGTAGTTTAGAGTGTGGTTGCAGCCGTATCGATACGGTCCTCTCTTAAGAGCCGACAAACCTGTATATCCATACACACCCTTTGATACCGGAACGATTGCTGCGCTGACTAGAAATACAACTTCATCCCTTTTTGTCGTCTTCATTGTGTCGATGTCACTATCCCGGCTGCTCCCCTCAAACCCCTTCCCACCCACATCTTCAACCCCATCCCTCCTCCACCCCTCTTTGATACAACATTGTCTAGCTAGATGGAGACATTTCTCGAACTTCATTAGCATTCTGAGGCGATTTCCTTGTCTCGTCTTCGCCGCTGCTTTATCATGATTTGTCGCGCGCTCTCTGACAGGTCTTTCTTTCTTCCTCCTTTTTCTTATATTTTATTCGGTTCTCTTAATGGAACTCAGCATGAAAAATAACAAGAGGAAGAGGAGGAGGGAAGAAGAGGTAAGTAAATTTGTTTTATAGGATTTGAACCTGTGTCATTTACAAAATGAGTGTTTGTATTTAAGCCGGTTGTTTATGCCGAACTTACTACTGGATTTGTACATTTTGTATTCGCCCGTTATTAGTGGATTCAATTTGGCATATTACAACAATCCCTAATGTGCAGTCAAACAACTCATGTTTAGAATAACAAAATTCAGAATAGGCCCGTCGAGAGTAAAATATAAACGAAGATAAATGTGACTTCTAACAACAAACAAGACTAACCCACGCCGGTGGTCATGCTGTCTAAAGCGTCATACTCATAATATACCGGGTTTGGCGCTAATGGTGGATAAGAGGTCGGTGTTTGAATCCTGACCATGTACGCCGGGGATAGTTGTCTAATGAAACCAGATAATGGAAAATATCTAATGGGAAAAAATACCCCCTCGTTCCCAAATATACTGGGCTGGGATTCGAACCTCACACAGTAAAAAAAAGTTTCACACAGGTTACCAAAAAATAATGGGGACTAAAAATTATTTTGTTATGATCAAACTAATTTTATAGTCAACATTACATTTGTTGTAACCTGTACAAAATGGTTTTTTTTTTGCGCAGTGATGATCCTCAACATTTTATGTTTGGGGGAACACTTCAAATATTTCGTATAACCTCGAGGAAAACCCCACCCGGCTGACACAAATTAGGTTCGACAGGGGTAAGTTACAAAATAGATATGTGAATCAATAGGGTTGATAAATACAGTTTAACTCATACTTTTGAATAGAATATTTCAAGAGTATGTATTGCTTATGTTTGATTACTAACTGTCCACCGGTTCTTGAATTTGTCCTATCAATATTCTTATAAATCTCACTTTTAACATTATTACCGGCACTCTTCTCTTAACATGTCTCCACATTGTCCAAAAATTATGGGCATACCGATAAGAAACAAGCTTTTGAAAATTCTCGCAGAGCCACGAACACGAGCTCACAGAACCCTGGTTGGAAATAACTGATTTTACTTACGGTAGCAGTGTCGAGTACTCGAGCTAAGGGCAGTATTTTTGCAGTTTTTATATATTTAAAAAAAAATGTTTGCTCAAAAGAAGAAAAAAAATATTGCTAGAGTAGAAATATAGAGTTTAATTTTCTTCACAATGTTGAATATCTGTCAAGGTTGTCCTGGAATTCGATGACAACTTTTTCTCTTCATTTAAAAAGTTGTCATCTAATACCTCTATGCTCATGACAGATATTCAACAATTACTGTTGATATAATCGTGTGAAGAAAATTACACTCAATGTTTCTACTGGAGCAATATCTTATTTATTTTGGCCAAAAAATATGTTTAGCTATAGAAACTACAAAAAAACATTGGTCTTAACTTACCCCCCTCCCCCAAGGGTGAGATCTGATAAACAGTTTACACTGAGGGCCGAAAATATATTTAGTCAACTGAATATAGGTCCACAAACAACACTTAATTAACAATTATCTTCAATATGTATAGTAAATAATATTTTTGTCTGGTACTCAGAATCCTTCAAATTTTACTACCAAAAATAGGTTTATTAATCTCTCAAAAATGTAAATGAATAATAAAATACAATCCCGACCTTTTTAAATATATGTATATTTGAATCATAAGCTATTTCACAACTTCCATTGAGGGGTTTTATTTAATATTTCTCTGGGATATAATGAGGGTTACATTTTTAATGAACACAGGCCGCTAGTTGGACCACAATGAGCTAAGCAATGAGAGACAAGAAAGGATAGTAAGCATCCTGTCGGAATTGAGTTTCAACACCCCGAAGGAATGTCCACTACACTATTTGTGCAGCTAATACTAATAAGCCAATCAATATCAGCTCGTCACGAATTTGATTCAATGTACACGATAAAAGTTGGCCACCCTATATGGAAGGCTGGTATTGAGGTGTCTCCACTTGTTTCTAAAAGTGTAACTGAGATACCTATTGCGTACCATGCAGCCAATCCTGCTGATTCAACATGTATAAGCTCGTCATGAATTTGGCCCAGTGTACAAGGTAATAGTGTATGGAAGGCTGGTATTGAGGTGTCTCCACTTGTTTCTAAAAGTGTAGCTGAGAGACCTATTCCCTATCCATGCGGCCAATCCTGCTGATTCAACATATATAAGCTCGTCATGAATTTGGCCCGGTGTACACAGTAATAGTGTATGGAAGGCTGGTATTGAGGTGTCTCCACTTGTTTTTAAAAGTGTAACTAGGAGCCCTCTTCACTATCCATATGACCAATCCTGATGATTCAACATGTATAAGCTCGTCACGAATTTGGCTCAGTGTACACGGTAATAGTGTATGGAAGGCTGGTATTGAGGTGTCTCCACTTGTTTCCACCCAGGAGACTGGTGACAAAAACTTCGTCATGGCCCCCTGGAGAGGAGGAAACTGTAAATAATCACGGCCTACCTGATTACAATAAATCTACGGTACAGTTTAAGGAGGAGGGGGTAGTTCCCCCGACACGCGCTCGAAGGGTTCGCTACACTGTTACAAACATGCCCCTATTTAGGAGCGTTGGAGGAGGGCTCATTGTTAGGGGGATGGCTGGAAAAACTCCCCTGATTAAAATTGATCTCTAGCTCTTGCGTGGGTCGGGACACGGGCATTTCGAGATTAAACACAAATATATTGTTAGACTACTTCTATAGGTTGTGGTCATAAAGTTACGTTTCTGATAATGATCGCTTCGTGGACAAAGTACACTCGGGCTGGCGCTTGATTCCTCCCTCCTATTCTAAACGAATTATAGTTCTATGTTTGGATTGAAAATATTAGATTACATAAAATAAACACCTAGACTACCCTTCTCATGCTTTCTCTCTCTCTCTTTCCTAGAACATAAGTCATGTTTATTTTACAGATACGTACGCTTCTATTAATCATGTCCTTGTAGTCGACTCAATGGTCAAGGGGGCCGTGGTTTGATTCCATATGGTCCTGATAAATATACAATTTGTATACGGGTTCGTTCTGCTATTCAATCAGTAAATATTCTAGCCCTATGAGTTATTATTATTATTAGCACCGCGTCTTACTACCCGTTCGGGTTATACGCACTTACGCTAATGTGTAATGGTAGGGTGATTGTGAGATGAAATGGAGGACCTACAGTTTAACGTGGAATCCGAACCACGGTGGAGGTCTGGCATTCCCCACATTCACAAGATGTTTTGTCAGAGGTGAAGGAAGGGCTTGGTAATCAGATAAATCTTTGCCGGGACCGAGGATTGAACCCCGGCTGCCAGCATAGAAGTCTGACACCTTACCCCTGGACCGCCAGGTCACCGACCCCCTATAAGTTGTATTGGGTGAAATGTTGCAAGTTAAGTTAGTTTTGTAAATTGTGTTCTTGTCTGATTTGTATGTTTACATGTGTGGCACGCTAAATATATACCCCAATAAAATGAATTAACTGTTAGCACGTGTTAGTTTAAATTAAATTAAATCATAGCACCGCGTCTTAATATCGGTTCGAGTTATACGCCTGAGTAATAATTATGCTAATGGGTTAGGGATTGTGAAGGTTGAATCTAGAGGAAGTGAACCAACATTTGTGTGGAGGGAGAGTGTAAAACCGTTTAGGAAAAATCACCCACAGTTCACCCGACCGAGATTCGAACCTCGAGCTCCCCATCCTCGGCAGTCTAGCTCAACATGAAACCAGCGTGTTAGCTAACTACGTCACCGAAGCGGGAACGTGTTAGTTAACTTACTTGAATAAGGGTCACGAGTTTGATTTCAGATGTAAACAAATATTAATCTCATTGAACTGATTTCGATTTGTTAAGTCAAATTATCAAAAAATGATGGGGGTTCTAATTGCTGTGTATATATTAGTCTGCTAGAATAAAGAGAATTTATAGATAGTAACCACCAGACTGCCACTAAATGGTTTATATAGAATCAAGATTTTTAAGATCATTGATCTTCATTAATTCACAATTTGACATATTTTCAAACACTTAAACTAAGGCCATAGCACTTGATTTTAAAACGCCTAAACACTAATGTCAAGAGTTTGAACAAGAATAGATACTTCATATTTTTGAATTAATCTAAAACCCTTAAGAATTTAGGAAGATTCGAGAACAATCCTGATTAAAGATTTTTAAAAATATACATATTTAAAAGTTATGAATATTATTCTTTTATAACTATTATGATGCTTACTGATGGTTTAGCCCAGAATCGCTATGGAACAAACCTAGCAACCAGGCCCCAGACCATTAATTTATCACCTGAATGTGAATCCTAATGATAGAAAACATTCATAATTTAAAAAATAGATATTTTTTCTACATCAACTAAAGAATTAATGTGAAAAAACATTGATTAAATAAAATAAAATTGGTCCAGTGTGGGAAAGTTTTGATTTCTTATGCAAGTAATGTTTTCTAAAATTCGAATTAGCATTCTAGATTAGTAGGAAAACTGAACATTCGGATTAGATGCATTTCTAGTTTTATTTATTTAGATGTCAGGACAAGCTCATGCATAATGTGCTATGGATATGTCCATATAATTGGCGGCGTGTGTGTTCGAAAGTTAAAAAACTAAAACGCTGCTATCATTTTTCGTTCTGTGATTTTTGTATGGTCCCTCCTAATTAGTGTCAGTGTCATTGCACGCCACGTGTGTAATTAATGAAGTAATTGGTGTTGCCTGAAGCTTCTAAGAGACACTCAAGAGCCTGATGAACACCAGATATCATTTTGGAGCGTACAGACAAACAACCGACTAAGTCCCGTTTATTTCAAATGGAGATATTGTCAGTTTCAATTTAGAGGTTTTAAAGAGATTTTAATATGCATTCACTCTCTGAAGCAACTTATTATGTAAACACAATATTCACAAGCTAATTAAAAATAGATGAAACACAAAAACCAGTCCCCCAACCGTCAAATCACCACTGCGATAGATAAAATACTAATTTTACAGATAATAATGTCGCGATCGTGCTGGTAAGTAATCGAACCTAATACTCTGACGTTTACAATGTGTTTTCCTAACCCATTAAATTTAAATTTGCGGGTATTATCCTGACAAGATTTGATTTTTGGAAAGGATTAGTTTCAATAAAGGTCGGTTCCATCCTCTTCAAGCTGGGAAGGTCGCTTCCAGCCTCCTCAAGGTGGGAAGGTCGGTTCCATCCTCTTCAAGCTGGGAAGGTCGGTTCCATCCTCCTCAAGGTGGGAAGGTCGAGTTCCATCCCCTTCAAGCTGGGAAGGTCGGTTCCATCCTCCTCAAGGTGGGAAGGTCGCTTCCATCCTCCTCAAGGTGGGAAGGTCGCTTCCAGCCTCCTCAAGGTGGGAAGGTCGGTTCCATCCTCCTCAAGGTGGGAAGGTCGGTTCCATCCCCTTCAAGCTGGGAAGGTCGGTTCCATCCTCTTCAAGCTGGGAAGGTCGGTTCCAGCCTCCTCAAGGTGGGAAGGTCGGTTCCATCCTCTTCAAGCTGGGAAGGTTGGTTCCATCCTCCTCAAGGTGGGAAGGTCGCTTCCAGCCTCCTCAAGGTGGGAAGGTCGGTTCCATCCTCCTCAAGGTGAGAAGGTCGGTTCCATCCCCTTCAAGCTGGGAAGGTCGGTTCCAGCCTCCTCAAGGTGGGAAGGTCGGTTCCATCCTCTTCAAGCTGGGAAGGTCGGTTCCATCCTCCTCAAGGTGGGAAGGTCGCTTTCAGCCTCTTCAAGCTGGGAAGGTCGGTTCCATCCTCTTCAAGCTGGGAAGGTCGGTTCCATCCCCCTCAAGGTGGGAAGGTCGGTTCCATCCTCCTCAAGGTGGGAAGGTCGCTTCCAGCCTCCTCAAGGTGGGAAGGTCGCTTCCAGCCTCCTCAAGGTGGGAAGGTCGGTTCCATCCTCTTCAAGCTGGGAAGGTCGCTTCCAGCCTCTTCAAGCTGGGAAGGTCGGTTTCATCCCCCTCAAGGTGGGAAGGTCGCTTCCAGCCTCCTCAAGCTGGGAAGGTCAGTTCCATCCCCCTCAAGGTGGGAAGGTCAGTTCCATCCTCTTCAAGGTGGGAAGGTCGGTTCCATCCTCCTCAAGGTGGGAAGGTCGGTTCCATCCTCTTCAAGCTGGGAAGGTCGGTTCCATCCTCTTCAAGCTAGGAAGGTCGGTTCCAGCCTCCTCAAGGTGGGAAGGTCGGTTCCATCCTCTTCAAGCTGGGAAGGTTGGTTCCATCCCCCTCAAGGTGGGAAGGTCGGTTCCATCCTCTTCAAGCTGGGAAGGTCGGTTCCATCCTCTTCAAGCTGGGAAGTTCGGTTCCATCCTCCTCAAGGTGGGAAGGTCGGTTCCATCCTGCTCAAGGTGGGAAGATCGGTTCCTTCCTCTTCAAGCTGGGAAGGTTGGTTCCATCCCCCTCAAGGTGGGAAGGTCGGTTCCATCCCCCTCAAGGTGGGAAGGTCAGTTCCATCCTCCTCAAGCTGGGAAGGTCGGTTCCATCCTCCTCAAGCTGGGAAGGTCGGTTCCAGCCTCCACAAGGTGGGAAGGTCGGTTCCATCCTCTTCAAGCTGGGAAGGTCGGTTCCATCCCCCTCAAGCTGGGAAGGTCGGTTCCATCCTCCTCAAGCTGGGAAGGTCAGTTCCATCCTCTTCAAGGTGGGAAGGTTGATTCCAGCCTGCTCAAGGTGGGAAGGTCGGTTCCATCCTCTTCAAGCTGGGAAGGTCGGTTCCATCCTCTTCAAGCTGGGAATGTCGGTTCCATCCTGCTCAAGGTGGGAAGGTCGGTTCCATCCTGCTCAAGGTGGGAAGGTCGGTTCCATCCTCTTCAAGGTGGGAAGGTTGAGTCCAGCCTCCTCAAGGTGAGAAGGTCGGTTCCATCCTCTTCAAGCTGGGAATGTCGGTTCCATCCTGCTCAAGGTGGGAAGGTCGGTTCCATACTGCTCAAGGTGGGAAGGTCGGTTCCATCCTCTTCAAGGTGGGAAGGTCGGTTCCATCCCCCTCAAGGTGGGAAGGTCGGTTCCATCCTGCTCAAGGTGGGAAGGTCGGTTCCATTACCCTCAAGCTTGGAAGGTCGGTTCTATCCCCCTCAAGGTGGGAAGGTCAGTTCCATCCTCTTCAAGCTGGGAAGGTTGGTTCCATCCCCCTCAAGCTGGGAAGGTCGGTTCCATCCTCTTCAAGCTGGGAAGGTCGGTTCCATCCTCTTCAAGCTGGGAAGGTCGGTTCCATCCTCTTCAAGCTGGGAAGGTCGGTTCCATCCTCTTCAAGCTGGGAAGGTCGGTTCCATCCTCCTCAAGGTGGGAAGGTCTGTTCCATCCCTCTAAAGGTAGGAAGATTATCTCGTTTTATTTAGAATAGTATGCGTGCTCGCAATATTGTTTTTGTGTTGGTATAATCCGATCACAGTAACGTTAAGATTTTCTGACAGTTGAAAAGCTGCTATATGTCGTACATTATTAGCCGGGGGTTCCCATATATTTTACACTCTGCACCTCTACTTAAAAAATACACTTATCTTTGCTAATTTTCCTTATTTATAAATATTAAAAAGCTATAAATGTAATAGATTAGCTTTATTAATAGAAATGTCAAAATATGTATACCTATTTTCCCGAAATAGTTAATTCGGTTATAGCTTTGAACACTTCTAGGCCAGAAAAAGACGCTAGAAAATATACACCAATGAGGTTCTTGGGTTTTTCGCTGTGTGTACCAAAGTTTGATTGAAATAGGTCAATTAAGTGGGGGACACATCTGTTATGCGTGATATCCAAATACTTGAGATTTGTTCCTTTCTAACACGGCTACTCATTGCGTAATACGCACTTAATAGGTACCGTTAAAGAAGTTTTAGTGTGTAGACTTTTAAATTTGTTGAGTTTTATTTATCGGAAGCCAACATCAAGCTGGGAAGGTCGGTTCCATCCTCTTCAAGCTGGGAAGGTCGGTTCCATCCTCTTCAAGCTGGGAAGGTCGGTTCCATCCTCCTCAAGGTGGGAAGGTCTGTTCCATCCCTCTAAAGGTAGGAAGATTATCTCGTTTTATTTAGAATAGTATGCGTGCTCGCAATATTGTTTTTGTGTTGGTATAATCCGATCACAGTAACGTTAAGATTTTCTGACAGTTGAAAAGCTGCTATATGTCGTACATTATTAGCCGGGGGTTCCCATATATTTTACACTCTGCACCTCTACTTAAAAAATACACTTATCTTTGCTAATTTTCCTTATTTATAAATATTAAAAAGCTATAAATGTAATAGATTAGCTTTATTAATAGAAATGTCAAAATATGTATACCTATTTTCCCGAAATAGTTAATTCGGTTATAGCTTTGAACACTTCTAGGCCAGAAAAAGACGCTAGAAAATATACACCAATGAGGTTCTTGGGTTTTTCGCTGTGTGTACCAAAGTTTGATTGAAATAGGTCAATTAAGTGGGGGACACATCTGTTATGCGTGATATCCAAATACTTGAGATTTGTTCCTTTCTAACACGGCTACTCATTGCGTAATACGCACTTAATAGGTACCGTTAAAGAAGTTTTAGTGTGTAGACTTTTAAATTTGTTGAGTTTTATTTATCGGAAGCCAACACCTTAGACCACTAAGCCACGGATGCGGATGCACGGTTTAATTTTCTCAGATTTATGACAAACGCATCTTTGAGTGGTATTACGCTATGGCATTTCTTTTCTAGAAGTTCTTTGATAAAATAAATATGATTTAACTTTGACGATCAATCAAATATATTTGATAAAATATCGTATTTTATAAAATATCTTTGATTGACTGCTGGTATTGAACTAATTATGAAAATATTCCCGTCGCTCCCCCGGGACTTTTGAAATAGAAGTAACTTCACAGGCGTACTTGTGGTCAAGAGGGAAAAGGCGTCTCACTCTTTCAATCTGGTTTGCTGGTGATGAGGAGGTCGGGGATAGAATCCCTGGTTGTTGTTTCTTTCTCCATGAAAATGCTTGTTCACTTATTCTAAATTCTACCTTCCTCATCCCTACCCGGTTAGAATAATGCGTACAGCTCGTATGACTGTAATTTAGAGCAAAGTTATAATTATGTTTATTTTTTTATTTTAGCGCTGCGTTTTACTAACCGTTCAACCCGTTATAAACATCTATGTCCGACACCTTAGCTCAGTCTGTAGAGTCTCTGTCTATTGAGCTAAGGGTCCCAGGTTTGATTCTAGGCATGGTAAAAATATTTATCATTGGTTAAATGTGGGTTTCCCCTTTCACGCTGATGATTTAACGGCCAGGGGTTGGACGTTATGTTTGTTCTAGATTTAAGTTAGTTTATAAGTCGTTCAGAAAGTTAGGGCCGTAACTACCACCGGGGCATGGCCCCGGGGCCCCCGAGCATAGGAGTCCCCCTCGAACAAGGAGATTTTTAAAAAAATATCTTCAACGAAAGCAGACCGAAGCTTTAATCAAACGCATATTGTCTCAATATTTAACTCTCGCAGTTTTCTCTTGCCAATCCGTTAAAACTTTCGCTATACGAAATTATCCACTTTGATCATAAGCCTTTAAGCGCTTTCCAATACGTCATACGAGGCATACAACATACAATATTAATTCTGTTTTTAATACTAATATTTCTGTCTTTTATCTTAGTTATCCAAAGTGTATTGTAGTACTATTGTATTTTGTATGTTTGCATTGGCCCAGTGTAATCGTAAAGAATGATTTGCAATTTAACTTAATAATTCTTTTACTTTAAGGTTACCGCTTACCTTAGTAATATTTCACGATTTATATTACATTCAGTATTAAAACTTCACCGGATCAAAACCATCCAATAAATAACAACACACATCAACAAGACTTATTAAAAGAAAGTGGGAATGTGGGAATAAGATGTGAGATGGAAAAAAGTAAAAAAAGGGGGAGGGGGGCATTATTATCTGTTGCCCCGGGCCCCCAGAGCCTCTAGTTACGGCCCTGCAGAAAGTAGGCCTACACGTTAAATCCCTTAGATAAATTTAAATAAATGCGTATGTTCTAATTACACTGATGTGTTATGAATGAGAAAGGCTTAATTTAGAGGAAGTATATCCGAATTTACTTGGTGGCAGAGTTGAACACAACAAGAAAAAAACACCCTCAGTACACTCGACCGGATTTGAACCTCAGTCTCCCCGTCATTGGAAGTCTAATTTATTGCAAGTACGACGCCTTAGACCATGTGAACACCGAAGTGGGTTCATGTAGGGTTAGTAAGTGTAATACAAAGAGAGTTATTTTATAACAGAGGGTGGAGAAAAATATTTGCTACTAACAGGAATGAACAGCCAGGAGAATGGAGAAAGTAACATAATGAATTATTACTATTAGCCCTCATCTTACTACCCGTTCGGGTTGCACGCACTTACGCTGATGTGTAATGGTAGGGTGATTGTGAGATGAAATGGAGGACCTACAGTTTAACGTGGGATCCGAACCACGGTGGAGGCCTGGCATTCCCCACATTCACAATGATGAATGAAGAACTTCATTATAATATGCTACACCAAACATATTAATGATAATGAAGGCGCGTAGGTTGATGTGGTGTAGTAAGGAGTGGTGCAAAAAAAAAAAAAAGAGAGCCTTAATGAACAGGAAACGAGTCTCGCAGGAATCCCATACCGCAAGTTTATGACGACGTGGGACTGTTGTGCGAATGTGTGATTTACCTGCCCCTTGCGGGAGACGTCCTGTTGGCAAGATGATTGCACTGGACGTGGTGACCTCCTTTCTACTCCCGGCACGTGCAAAGCTACCACGTAACTGTGCGGAGATAATCGTGGGGAATGGGAATCTCGTAGAGTTCAGAGGTCAACCACACCGCGGAGAAGTTGGACCACTCGGAGAGACTGCTGATTTTCATTTTATCCACGTCCGTTTGTTAAGGTTAAGTGCTTTTAGAAACGGACTGATGGGTTTACTGGACCCCTGGTTCGGTCCCGATTTGTGTCCTTGCTCGTGGCTGAGATATGCAGGGGGGCCCCTCACAATGTCTTACTACCTGTTCAGGCTACACGCTTGAGGTAGTGACATATATTTGTGTGAGTGTTCATTATATTAGTCATTATTCATGATTGAGAGGATGAGTGTGGATCGAGGGACGAAGCAAATATACGAAGTTTGAGTGTGTGGATCAAAAGGAAGGGGTAGAACATGTGAGATGTATCCAAATGTTGTAAACGACGAATGTGTGAAAAAGAGAAACATTAAGAGTTTTAAGAATAAAAGAGCATGTATGACTCGGTGTATGGATGTTGTTGAAGCGAAGTGAGTATGCAAGGATAGGGAAGTGTGGAGTTAGTGAGGCTGGATTAAGTATGGAGCTATTTTTTTTAGCTATATGCACAGTTTCTTACCTATCCTGTAGGGAACGGCGTGATTATGTTTGTATGTATGTATGCATGTATGTATGCATGTATACATATATAACCCATGCGCGGTTTAAGACGTAGCGGTAACATTATATATATATATCTACTTTAGAACAAAATTGACCCGCTTTGGTGGCCACATGGTCTAAGGCATCTCTCTTGCAATAGACTGAACTAATGATTATGGTGGGATCAGGGTTCGAATCCCAGTCGGTTGTACTGAGACTGGTTTTTCAAAAATAGTTTTCCACTCTTTCTTGACGCAAATGAGGGTACATTTCTTTGAAACCCAACCTTTATCCTCCCTAACGCATTGACGTAATTAATATGTATACGTACACCTCGAGCGGGTAGTAAGACGTGGTGCTAAAAATATATATAGATAATGAAATGATGTACCCATCTAAGAGATAGCGCCGTGAGATGGTGCGGGATGCAACAAGCGTAACAGCAGTGTACCACCGTTAAGCCTGTAATAAGGGAGCATACTTATTCTAAGCTATAAATAAACACCCCCAAGTGTACCCGGCTGAGATTCGAACTTTGACCTCTCAGCCACCGGAATTCCCAGACCTATTGAGAGCCAATCGCCCTAGACCATATGAACACCAAAACGGATGAAACTCACCGCTACAGCAGCACTCGAACCTAGCCATTTTCCACGATCGAGTGGTCGGGGGAATCTTCCACAGGTTCTTGAGGGGATATGGTTCGAATCCAAGAAACGGATGAATAGGAAGTAGCATTTTTTTAATGAGTTTGTCTCCTTCAGATACTACCGTTAAAGTAGATGAGGTTGGGTCCTTATATAAGTCAGTTTGTAATTTGTGGGGGCGATACAGGCGTGTATTAAAAAAAAAAGGAAAGTTTAAATTACAACAGCTAATGATGAACCAGAATCGATGGACACTCTGACTAAATACTAAGCTCATATAGTCTGATTTGCCGGTGACGGGGAAGTTGGGATAATAAATAAGAATCCCGACACAATTTGCTAAAAGTGGTTTTTACTCAATAGTTCTCCACTCTCCTTCCACACAAATGTCAATACATTTCCTCTCAATTATACCTTCCTCATCTCTACCCCATTTGTAAAACTAAAATACTTACAACTCGGACGAGTGAAAAAAGGATGTGGGGGAGAGGGGGGGGGGGGCCCCAAACAAAATATACCGGGGGT
>CABEEJ010000281.1:291498-314740 GCA_901482245.1 Timema douglasi
GGGGGGGGGGGGGGACTCCAACTAAATAGTACCGTGTCAGCAATCCATCGTGCGTTTTGACTAGAGAGTTTCACTCTATGATTGATAGAGTGACTAGCTGTGCGTGAAAGAGAGAGAGAGAGAGAGAAACAATCGACAACAAATAACGTGTCGCACTTATAAGTGACGTCCCGCGTTGTTCCCACGACAAACAGCCATTTTTTGTTGTTGACGGATGAGATTTAAATGGGCCGCAAGTGTTTGTGTGCACTATTGTGAAGTGGAGACAGTAGTAGCCTGGGTTGACCACCCACCGCGCTGATAGTCTCGCTACCTTCCACGTAGGGGCAACAGTGGACTAACTCGCTGCCAAATCTACAATCAACAATTTATATATTTAGCACCGCGTCTTACTACTGGTTCAGATTATACGTTTATGTACTAATCACGCTGGTAGGTTAAAGGATTGGTAAGGTTATATTTAGAGGAAGTGTACCAGTATTTGCGTGGAGGGAGAGTGGAAAACCGTTTTGGAAAAAACCACCCTCAGTACATCCAACAGAGATCCGAATATCGATCTCCCCCATCATCGGTGGTCTAACCTACTGTGAGAGTAGTGCCTTAGACTATGCAGCCAACGAAGTGGGTAGCAATAATGATTTATGCTAAGTAAAATTATTGGATTTTATTAAATTAAAAATTCAATAATGTTTAAAAAAAAATCATTTGAGATATTGAATGTGCACTTTCTGAACTAACTGATTATATCAACACACGACTTATATATTAACTTAAATCTAGAACAGGCACAACATCCAGCCCCCTGTCGTTAATTTATCGCCCTGAAAGGTGGAAACCCTCATTTCATCAATGCTAAATATTTAGTCCATACCGTAAATCGAACCCGGGATCAATAGCTCATTAGACAAACATGCTACCGACTTAGCTATGGTGTTGAACTTTGATATGAAAAATTGAAAAAAATCCAGTAAAAATAAACTCAGATTTAAGTGAAAAACCACTAATAGTAGAAAACATAAGGCGGAAACGATACTTTTTTTTATATACATTTCCCAGAGTAGTAAATTACATTTAATAAACATTTTTATATCATTTTTTATTAGATTAACTAACGTTAATATCAACAAAATGTTTCGTTACTCGCATTTAAAATATCAACTAAACAATATCTCGAAAAGATTCACTTTCGTTTTATCTTGACACGTAGTAAAAACTGCCACAGTAAACTTTAAATTTGTTCATTTTAGTATGCTAAGTAAGAATTCGTAAAAACACGTCCCGCGAAATTTCGGTGTCCCTAAGTCAATAATCAATCATAAAAAACAAACCAGATGAATACATTTTTAACACAAATTAATTTTTCCATGCTTCGCAGGATGAAGTGTAGAATTGATAGTCTACTCTTATTTATCTGAGATGAAGGGTATAATAGAAGGCCTACTCTCTCTTTAACTGAGATGAAGTGTATAATTGAAGACCTACTCTCGCTTTATCTGAGATGAAGTGTATAATTGAAGGCCCACTCTCTCTTTAACTGAGATGAAGTGTATAATTGAAGGCCCACTCTCTCTTTAACTGAGATGAAATGAATAATAGAAGACCTACTCTCTCTTTATCTGAGATGAAGTGTACAACTAAACGCCTACTCTCTCTTTATCTGAGATGAAGTGTATAATTGAAGGCCCACTCTCTCTTTATCTGAGATGGCGTGTATAATTGAAGGCCCACTCTCTCTTTAACTGAGATGAAGTGTATAATTGAAGACCTACTCTCCCTTTATCTGAGATGAAGTGTATAATTGAAGGCCCACTCTCTCTTTAACTGAGATGAAGTGTATAATTGAAGGCCCACTCTCTCCTTAAGTGTATAATTGAAGGCCCACTCTCTCTTTAACTGAGATGAAGTGTATAATTGAAGGCCCACTCTCTCTTTAACTGAGATGAAATGTATAATAGAAGACCTACTCTCTCTTTATCTGAGATGAAGTGTACAACTAAACGCCTATTCTCTCTTTAACTGAGATGAAGTGTATAATTGAAGGCCCACTTTCTCTTTATCTGAGATGAAGTGTATAATTGAAGGCCCACGCTCTCTTTAACTGAGATGAAGTGTATAATTGAAGGCCCACTCTCTCTTTAACCGAGATGAAGTGTATAATTGAAGGCCCACGCTCTCTTTAACTGAGATGAAGTGTATAATTGAAGGCCCACTCTCTCTTTAACTGAGATGAAGTGTATAATTGAAGGCCCACTCTCTCTTTAACTGAAGATGAAGTGTATAATTTAAGGCCCACTCTCTCTTTAACTTAGATGAAGTGTATAGTTGAAGGCCTACTCTCTCTTGATCTGAGATGGAGTGTATAATTGAAGGCCCACTCTCTCTTTATCTTGGATGAAGGCCTACTCTCTCTTTAACTTAGATGAAGTGTATAATTGAAGGCCTACTCTCTTTTTATCTGAGATGAAGTGTATAATTGAAGGCCTACTCTCGCTTTATCTGAGATGAAGTGTATAATTGAAGGCCCACTCTCGCTTTATCTGAGATGAAGTGTATAATTGAAGGCCCACTCTCTCTTTAACTGAGATGAAGTGTATAATAGAAGGCCTACTCATCTCTTTAACTGAGATGAAGTGTATAATTGAAGGCCCACTCTCTCTTTATCTTAGATGAAGTGTATAATTGAAGGCCCACTCTCTCTTTATCTGAGATGAAGTGTATAATTGAAGGCACACTCTCTCTTTATCTGAGATGAAGTGTATAATTGAAGGCACACTCTCTCTTTATCTGAGATGAAGTGTATAATTGAAGGCCCATTTTCTCTTTATCTGAGATGAAGTGTATAATTGAAGGCCCACACTCTCTTTATCTGAGATGAAGTGTATAATTGAAGACACACTCTCTCTTTATCTGAGATGAAGTGTATAATTGAAGGCCCACTCTCTCTTTATCTGAGATGCTATGTCTAACTGAGAGCCTACTCTATTTATCCAAGATTCAGTTTATAAAACACCGGCTAGTCAACACCTGAAGGACAGACGGTGTAAACACCTTGAGAGCAGAAATGAAAGCCTAATCTGGATTGAAGTGAAACGAGACCGCGGCTTCGAACACTTTTATTGTCCCGCTAACCAGCTGAGCCCCCAAGGAGGGGATTTTTACAGCCCCTCCACTGCGTGTGTATGTTAATAAGGGGCAAACCGGCCGCCTCTTCACACGTAGCGCCGCGCAGCTCTCACACGCTATTATTATTATTATTATTATTATTATTATTATTATTATTATTATTCGGAGGATGCGATGTTGCCAAGCAATCACAATACCTGACTTTTATCAATTTAAAATTTAAAAAAAAATGCTCTGTAAACATGGTCGGTGTTGTTTTTTTTTTTTGTTAAAAAATGTGGTACTTGTATTTAAATAATTATGGTAAGTGGTAACCATCACGAAGCAGAGGTATGCGCTACAAAATATACGACGCGCGTTCACACAGTCACTTGTTTTAATCCTTGTTTTATGACTAGCAGCCATTTCGGTGGCCGAATGGTCTAATTTAGGCGTGTCAAGCTCAGTAATAAATGGCAAAAATGAAAACTAAAAATTCTGAGGGAGCCTCATTTTGAAAAAAACCCATTATAAAAGAACTCAGTTTAAAATTCCTTAATAGTACTTATTATTTTTAGTGTTTAAAGGCCCGTCGACACAAGGAGGTCATTAGGGCCTTATTAATAGTAGTATTTACTTACTCTATGGCATTAGGAAGTCAAAATTTCATTGCTGCACTTAGAAAAGTAGTCCACCTATCCCTATCTTGAGCTAGTTCTATCCAGTCCACCTCATTACACCCTATCCCTATCTTGAGCTAGTTCCATCCAGTCCATCTCAATACACCCTATCCTTATCTTGAGCTAGTTCTATCCAGTCCACCTCATTACACCCTATCCCTATCTTGAGCTAGTTCTATCCAGTCCACCTCATTACACCCTATCCCTATCTTGAGCTAGTTCCATCCAGTCCAGCTCAATACACCTTATCTCTATCTTGAGCTAGCTATATCCACTACACCTATCTCTATCCTGAGATAGTTCTATCCAGTCCACCTCATTACACCCTATCTCTATCTTGAGCTAGTTCTATCCAGTCCACCTCAATACACCTTATCTCTATCCTGAGATAGTTATATCCAGTCCACCTCACTACACCCTATCTTTTTCAGGCCCATAATAACGTTATTCTCCCATCTGCGACTGGGTCTTCCCAGTGCTCTCCTTCAAATGGGTTTGCCAGTCGATACCCTCAACACGATTCTAGATTATTCCATTCACGCTGCATGTCCAGCTCACCGTAATCTACGAGTCTTGATTATACTAGTAATGTCTTGTGATGAATACAGAGTATGAAACTACTCATTATGAAACCGCCTCCAATACTCAGTAGCTTCATACTTTTTTGGATCTAATTCACTACTATTTCAAAAATAAAATTAAGATTAATATTTATTTTAAAGTTTGCCGTTCATTATTAGCAGAAACCTTGAGTTGAAATCAATTTTATAAGTTGCAAGCAGAAGTATCGGTGTTTCCCGTGGTAATCACGCAATGAATTGCGTGGTTACCCAGCGCAATGCTTCTCTTTGCTTCAAACAGACAGAAACCAAACTTGATTTTATTTACTCCGAACTGTTTTTTTTTAAATTAAAAAATTAAATCCAAATTTTAAAATTTCGTCTTGAAGGTGTACATGTTTTTGCACAATGGCTACTAATGTTTAAATTTCAGATCCCTGTGTCCGGTAGATATTGCGTAACGTTCGTGACTAGGGACCGGATTTTGCCTATTTGTCTTTTCCTTTCCTTGATCGTAAGACATAATCAGTTGAGACAGGTATGCTTTTAATCTTATTACGAATACAATATGTTAATCACCCGCCTCGGTGGTGTAGTTGGCTAACGCGCTAGTCGTGTTGAGCTTGACTGCTGAGGACGGGGAGATCGAGGTTCGAATATCGGTCGGGTGAGCTGGGGGAGGTTTTTCCTAAATGGTTTTCCACTCTCCCTCCACGCAAATGCGGGTTCACTTCCTCTAATTCAACCTATACCAATTCCTAATCCACTAGCGTAATTGGTACTTGAAGCGTATAACCCGACCTGATAGTAAGACGCGGTGATATATATAATATTTTATAGTGCCTAAATTTTCCTATTCTATGGGTTTTTACTTAAATTATGAATAAGTGCTTTAACGTGCTTATTTCGGCGCTGGCCTGTTTCTTTTTAATATGGTATGGTTTTTTTTTTCTGAAATAGAGAGTTCAGTTTCTAAATAATTGTAAGCTGAGGCAGACGTGTTTGGAATAGTTTTGGAAACCTACAATAGTTAAATAGCTTCCAACGAACGTAAATTGGGTGAAGGACATAAGGAACAGTGACAGACATCTTCAGAGGAAATAAAATGCCATTGTAGGAGAAAAGTTAATCTTCTTCGGAAGCGGAAAAATTTGATAATTTCTCCCTTGGCGTCTGTGAAATAGAATTCACCTTTTTCAACTAAAAAAACCTTTCTATCTGAAAATAGTCCATTTCACTACAGAGAATCTAGAAAAGTATCTGGAGGTTAACAGCATGTGGCCTGCTTTACTGGTTGAATGGGCTAAGGCATCACTCTTACTGTAGTATGGACTGCTGTTGAAGGGTAGATCAGGGTTCGAATCTCTATCTAGTGTGTGTAAGGTGTTTTATAGAAAGACTAAATGGTTTATATATATTGTATAGAAGGTATCCAATATGTAGAAGGTATATATTGTATAGAAGGTATAGAAGGTATCCAATATGTAGAAGGTATATATTGTATAGAAGGTATCCAATATGTACTCATTTCTAGTTTCGGAAAAATAGTATCGGTACAGTATTCATTCAAAAATACATATCGAAAAACAGGAAAGACTAAATGGTTTATATATATAAACCATTTAGTCTTTCTATAAAACACCTTACACACACTAGATAGAGATTCGAACCCTGATCTACCTTTCAACATATACATATATATATATATATGGAAACATACGTTTATGTATTATTATTTATATAAAAAAACCACACACTTTGAAATATTTATTTAGTTAAAGCTTTATTACCGATACTTCCTGTTTTCGATATGTATTTTTGAATGAATACTGTACCGATACTATTTTTCCGAAACTAGAAATGAGTACATATTGGATACCTTCTATACAATACTAGAAACGAGTAAAGAATCGATCATTTTTTACGATACTAGAAATGAGTGAAGAATCGATCATTTTTTACAATATTAGAAACGAGTGAAGAATCGATCATTATTTCCGATACTAGAAATGAGTGAAGAATCGATCATTTTTTACAATACTAGAAACGAGTGAAAAATTGATTTTTTTTTACAACACCAGAAACGAGTGAAGAATCGATCATGTTTTACAATACTAGAAACGAGTGAAGAATCGATCATTTTTTACAATACTAAAAACGAGTAAATAATCGATCATTTTTTACAATATTAGAAACGAGTGAAGAATGGATAATTTTTTCCGATACTAGAAATAAGTGAAGGATCGATACCTTTTTTACAATATTAGAAACGAGCGAAGAATCGATACCTTTTTTACAATACTTGAAACAAGTGATGGATCGATATTTTTTTTTACACTACTAGAAATGAGTGAAGGATCGATATCTTTTTTTCGATACCAGGCACGAGTAAAGGAACGATTTTTTTTTTCCTTACCACATTTCTAATCCAAACACAATATTGGTGTCCCTCAATAAAAACACACACGGCCTATTTGTCCACCCCTCTTGTGGCTAGATGACTATCCGATGCGGTCATTAGTTAATGAAGTGGCGCCTCTACTGCGCGCGCGTGTGTGTGAGATTCAACTGGAGGAGGGGGATTGTGCTGAGGACTGGAATGCGAGACGTCTGCAAGGATCAAGGTCAAGGTGTCAAGACTAAACTAGTCGCGTGATTCTGTTATCAGTAAAACTACTCCTCCTCCATAACTGCCTGGGGTGGTTTCACAAGCTACGGTTCAGGCTCAAAAACATTCAGAGCTGGGATGTTTTCTCCACTTTCGTTGCACAGATACATGTTGTGCACAGAAACGAGAGGATATCGCCCGATGGTTAGGCTCGATTAGATTATGTTAGGTTAGGTCTGCATAATTGAGAGGAAGAGTTATGGTTATCCTTAGTCCATACGTCCTATCTCGGTTGGTCCGAAAGACCTCCCATTTACTAATACTGTGCCAAACAGGTCCAAAAGGGTCGCTTTAAGAGGAGAATGTGCCAAACGTTTTATTTTATGGTTGTAATTGGTTAGTGGCAAGGCCGTAGCCAGCCAATAATATCGTGGGGGAGGGGGGAAGTTTGATGGGCTCATACTCTCCTCAATTGACGGAGGCTAAAAAAAATAGTTAAAAATGATATGGCAACATAACCCCCTAATTTGTAATTGTATCTTAATTTTGACATTTTTTGAACCATAAATAAAGCCATATGTATTTTGTCCATAAAATTTGGGGGAGCGGGGAGGGTTGAACCCCAAAAACCCACCCTTGACTACGTACGACCTTGGTTAGTGGAATACAGAAATAAATAGGGAAAAAATAAATCATACATTTTAATGTTTTTATGTGTAGGGCCCCCCTAATTTGAGGAGTCCATCTATTTCTGATGGAAGGAGGGGGGGCACCCTGGCCTCCAACTTTCTCCACCCTTGACCATAGAAATATATTTATATTTAGCACCGCGTCTTACTACCCGTTCGGGTTATACGCTTTAAGTACTAATTACGCTAATGGATTAGGAATTGGGAAGTTGAATTAGAGGAAGTGAACCCGCATTTGCGTGGAGGGAGAGTGGAAAACCATTTAGGAAAACCACCCCCAGTTCACCCGACCGACCCATAGAAATAAAAACATTTAATTTTCGTTTTTACAATTAAAAAAAAAATCATAAATAGGTGACTTCGCTAATTTTCAACGATGTTAAAGGCAAAATATTAACATTATTAGGTCAAAGTTTAGGGTTAGAAACATGAATCTATCCTTTCTCAAATAAATAAAGTCAATTTTAATAGCGTCTTGGCGGAGCTGACCCGCGCCATTGCGAATTTTCTAGAAAACGAGCCGCATGTGACGGAAAATTCGGATGGAAGCGTGAGCCCCCGTACTCCTGCCATCGAGAGTAGTGTTGTGTAAGTCATAGAGGAACAAAGCTCGAGCCTCGCTTGATCCCGAATAATTACTCAATCTATTTGCGTGGTTAAATCAGCATACATAGAAAATCAAATTTAACCTTAAAAAAAAGCACAATAAACCCTTTTGTACAAAAAACAATAACACCCAATTAGGTTGGCCTTATTTTTTAATAACCCTGTTTTTTTTTTTCAAGAAAAGTATCGATAACTGTAAATATTGGTATCGAAATTTTAATCTGAATTTTTTTTTTATCAAGTAATAATAATTTCAATTTTTACATCATAATTGTATTTACATATTTATTCAAACATTTAAAATTATAATGGTTTTTATTATTTTAATATTTTTTACAAGATGCTTGATCGCTATCCAACTTCTTCAATAAATTATTATTATTATTATTATTATTATTAGCACCGCGTCTTACTACCCGTTCGGGTTATACGCACTTACGCTAATGTGTAATGGTAGGGTGATTGTGAGATGAAATGGAGGACCTACAGTTTAACGTGGAATCCGAACCACGGTGGAGGCCTGGCATTCCACACATTCACAAGATGTCTTGTCAGAGGTGAAGGAAGGGTTTGGTAATCTTCTTCAATAAAAACTTCCATAGTTCACATCTGGGAGGTGCCATTTTTTTAACTACACTCTTCGTTTACATACTCTATCAAGATAGGTAATTTGTCCTTCCTATTCCCCCACAGTCCACCCTAGTAAACATTTAGTCCCAGACTCCGAGCTTGAGTTTAGATAACAAAAAAATGTTGTTTCTTTCGATACCAATCTGATACAGGAGTGTGAGTACTAAAATCAGTAAAAGTATCGAGTAAAAATACTATTATTGAAAGTAAAAATATCAATATTAGTAAATTATCGATAGTTTTTTCACATCCCTATTCCCACGTGCTCTGCTTGGTGGTTAGTATAAAAACAAAGTACGGAAGCTACCGAACATTCCCGAAGACGCCCGAATTGTCAGGCGTATTTGGGGGATGCATGGATGCTTCACGGTCCGCACCGTAAAAGTGCGGATGAAGGCTCTCTCGACGATTCGTCCGCGCTGGTGCGGTGCGGATGCGTGTAACCACCTGCATTTAAAAACATGGATAACACTCATCCGGAATTTTAAGGTGTGGAGTGGATCCTCCAGCGGAGATTTGCTAAAATAAATTATAAAAGCGTAAATTAATTTAGAAGCTAGTATTAAAATATCACATGCATATTTGTGCCTCGCATCTTACTACCCGTCCAGGATATCTGCATTTTTATACCAAAGGGGTAAGGATGAACATTTTTAAGGAAATGTACCCGCATTTACGTTAAGAGTGGATAGGCCTTTAGGGAGAATTACATGTGTACACCCTAACATTAGTATGAATTATCTAATCCTACATTTTTACTTGCTACAAGTATGTCCTTAACTTATGTTACATAAATAATATTTCTGTCATTCTACGATCTAATAGTAAACTTGTAAACAGTTTTTCATTTCTCTTTTCAAATTTTTTTTTGCGAACAGCACAAGGCTAAGATAAAACTGTCGGTCCAATTTTATTAATATTAATAACTAACGATTAATATTAATAATAATAACCATCCATTTAATGACAAACAAAAACTGTCTCGTCTGCGATATTTTATGGTATTTCAAACGCGTCGCTCTTTAGGAAAACATCTATATTCGCGTCTGACGCGCGTGGCTCTAATTCGCGTCTGACTGCGTTGTAACAAATCACACCTTTAGGTCACGTGATCTGCAGATGTAACTTTTGATAGATTTTATCCATACCTATAGAATAATAACAACTATAAAATAATAAAATGTTATCAATGTTGTCCTCAAGCAAACATGTTTGCGTTTTCTAAAAGTTTCTTTATACCAAAATCCTGCTATACGCTTTGTGTTACTGGCAAATGCGGCCTTCACGGTTGCAGCTGATTATACAAGTACATATTGTGTTACCGTCTGAGGTGTGGGATTTCCCCTGGGAAACCCGTATCCACGTTCATTCAGGAAACAAAGTTTGAGTGTAAAACTTGAGACAATGTCGTCACGACCAATGCCATTTCGTGCTATCGTCATTTAATTACGCAAATATCCGCTTTATTGGTGAAATAGTCCGAGGTGTCACTCTCACAATAGACTGGAATGCCAATGACAAGGAGATTAGGGCTCCATTACCAGGCTATAGTATTACTATTATTATTAGCACCGCGTCTTACTACCCGTTCGGGTTATACGCACTTACGCTAATGTGTAATGGTAGGGTGATTATGGGATGAAATGAAGGACCCATAGTTTAAACGTTGGATACGAACCACGGTGGAGGCCTGGCATTCCCCACATTCACAAGATGTCTTGTCAGAGGTGAAGGAAGGGTTTGGTAATCAGATAAAATCTGTGACTGGACCGAGGATTGAACCCCGGACCACAGCACAGAAGTCCGACACCTTACCCCTAGACCGCCAGGTCATCCAACCAGGCTATAGTACTCAGTGTGATTTACCCTATATGATTTTCCACTTTCCTCCCGCTTCGTTGCCCGCGTGGTCTAGCGCGCTACTTTTGTGTTGGACTAGG
Organism: Timema douglasi; assembly: GCA_901482245.1. NCBI lineage: Eukaryota > Metazoa > Arthropoda > Insecta > Phasmatodea > Timematidae > Timema > Timema douglasi. Next base: position 302,314 of record CABEEJ010000281.1, read on the forward strand.
CTGCTGAGGACGGGAATATCGGGGTTAGCTCCCAGTGGGGTGCACTGAGGGAGGGTTTTCCCTAAACGGTTTTCCACTCTCCATACACGCAAATGTGGGTGCATTTCATCTTTATTAAACCTTCGTAATCACTAAGCCATTAGTGTAATTGGTACATAGGCGTATAACCCAAAAGGGTAGTAAGAAGCGGTTCTTAGATAAAAATCTTTGGCCTTAACTACCGATTTTGAAATACTGTCGACAATTAAAAAATAAATATATCGAACCTCTGTAACGTGATTTAAATCGATGATATGCTTCATAAATTTTAATAAATATATTCGAGTCAATCGAGTATTAAACTGTCAGATTGTGTTTAGATAAATATGTTATTGTTGGATGTTTTTCAAACTAAATATGTCACTCGCGTATTCCACGTGATGATAATGTTCGAAATAAATTTACCATGACATACTAATTTATTGTTTTATTGAAAAATATAACCGAGAATTACTCTGATTCATCTTCAATTTAGGTTTTACTCTGGGGATACCTCAAGGACTTCAACTTCAAATTTATAATCGGGGTGTCGTACAAAGAATTTTAGCGAATAGTTGAAAACGTTATTAAATCTACTTTCAAATGTTCATAAAACAATCAGAATGTTTTTCAGTCCTAAATTTTGGCAGAGTGAATATATATATAGGATATAAGACTAGTGGCATTATTTCAAAAGTACAGCTGTACTTTAAATTTCTTTTACAGGCCTATACATTTACTAAAAGGTTATTTATATGTCGATTTGGCTATATATAACTTATACTTTATTGAAGAACCACTTCACAAATATGATAGCAAAAATTCAAAATGAATAATAATATTTAGCACCACGTCTTACTACCCGTTCGGGTTATACGCTTTTAAGTACTAATTACGCTAATGGATTAGGAATTGGGAAGGTTGAATTAGAGGAAGTGAACCCGCATTTGCGTGAAGGGAGAGTGGAAGACGATTTAGGAAACCTCCTCCCCCCCCAGTTCACCCGACCGAGATTTGAACTTCGATCTCCTTGACATCAGCAGTCGAGCTCAACATTACTAGCGCGTTAGCCAACTACGCCACTGAGGTGGGTTTCAAAATTAAGTATTTTTAAAATTTCTGGGTAATTATTTTAAAATCAATTATCTACTATCTGGGATATTTAACTTTCACTTTCTGAGCTAGTTTATTATTTCAGTACACGTCTTCAACTAACTTAAATCGAATACATACACAACGCCTAATCCCCTGGCCGTCACTTTACCACTTCGAAAAGGAGAAACCACAATCTCAACAATTATTATATATATTTTTTGGCCATACTGGGAATTGAATCCGGGACCCTTAGATTAGTAGGAAGACTGACTTAAGGTGCCAGAAGATGGTTATAAAGGAAATATTGGTTGAACCAAAGTTTAAGGCGTGTTGCGTATGGTAAAGCGGAAAGCCCAATTTTCATAACAAGGGCCTTTTCGGATAGTTATAAAGTTAGCAATATCTCCATTCACGTTGGTGACCTGGTGGTCTAGGGGTAAGGTGTCAGACTTCTGTGCTGGCGGCCGGGGTTCAATCCTCGGTCCCGGCACAGATTTATCTGATTACCAAACCCTTCTTTCACCTCTGACAAGACATCTTGTGAATGTGTGGAATGCCAGGCCTCCACCATGGTTCGGATCCCACGTTAAACTGTAGGTCCCTCATTTCATCTCACAATCACTCTACCATCACACATTAGCGTAAGTGCGTACAACCCGAACGTGTAGTAAGATGCGGTGCTAATAATAATAATAATAATAATAATAATAATAATAATAATAATAATAATAATAATAATCCATTCACGTATTTATGCCTCAAGTCATGTGATCCTAAGCTGTCACATTATGTAGATTTTATAAATTTACCAATAAAATAGTAATATGTTATCAATAAAAAAAAATAGTGTTGGGATTTCTTATCTTTACTTTCTCTTGATCTTTAGGAAAGATAAATATTGTGATTAAAAAATAATTGAACTCAAGATTTTTATAAATTTGCCGTCAGCGTTTCATGACACCTTGAAACCTATAAGGTAGTTTTTGCATTGCCGTCTGTCTGTCTGTATCATGGCCTAGAGACGAAACCATTTCACCAATCGGGCTAAAACTTGGTATCTAGGGGTTTCATAAGTTTCCCCAAAGGAATTTTTTGGAATTAGCTATATAACCCTAAAACTAAGGGTTGTTTACTGCAGGGAAAACCTATTAGTAGGAATCGATTTTCTCGAAATAGGCTCCAACAGTTTTGATTTTATAAAACCAAAAGTTTCTGAGCTATAAGCAAATATTTTGATGGAGATCTTCAAATATGGAATTGTTTGCTATTCTCTTTGGTGGAAAAATGTTTTTATTTTTCTCAATGTTTATTTAACATTGGGTATTATTTCAATTATCTCTCAAGTGGAGTGTTTCTGCAAAAAAATGTATTTTATTTCTTTTCACAAAACCTATGCGTTTTTAGTCTTTGTGGTGCACTCTACCATTTATAAGGCATTTAAGAGCTAAGTTTACCTGAATGACAGCTCGAAATGTTACTAGAAGTAATCCCCAATATATCACTACGCCAACAGCTGACATCTATCACTTTGGATGACTGTAATGAAAACAGATGGTAATATATTAATGTGATAGTTAACCACAGTAATTTAGGTCAATATTATTTATATATTTATTTTAGGTCGGACACAAAGTTTATTTATAGTTTTATTCCACTTAAAAAAATATTCACACCACTTTCACAAAAACTTCTAACGAATATAGGCTCAAAATGGCGACTGACGAATCTAAACCATATGATTGAACATAACGGTGAACATGTTTTTTTACAATGATGCGGACACGCAGTTGATGAAAATATTTTATTCAGTTAAATATTTCAAAATACGATAAAATAATCATAAAACATGTATTGTATGTAAATAAATGACAACAATTTTCTCTTTTCCAAGTAAATACGATGCTTGTATTAAAAGGTGTTGGTTGATGTGTGCACTACATTAAACATAATCAATCACATTCCAAAACGAAAAACAAGTACTTTTATTATGTTTAAAATATTGTTTCGAGTTGGACAAAAATAAATTATTTAAAAAAATGAAATATTATGAGAAAACTTAAGTTTACATTATTTTAAATGTAATATATAACAGGTAATTAAGGATCTTTACATCTATAGCAAAACTGTGATCTTTTACAAGTGTTGGCAACCCAAAACCTAAACATATGATTTTCGAACTGTCATCCAGGTAAAAACCTATCGTGAATGGAATATATATATTTTTGCTTCCTGTGACGGATAAATGAAAGAGAAGAGTATAAAATTAAGAATGAAAATCTCATCGAAAACAGAAGATTTTGACTGAACACTCATAAAAAGACTAGGAAGAAGGAACCCTCCCGCCAGTTCTAAGCTTCACGAGAGTGTATTATTTTGTGGCAGTTTCACGATTTCGGAACATAATTTACCGGCAATAAACTAAACACCTACCACTTCTTTGAACCCCGCGGGCAGGCGAAACGGGTCGAGGACTCTCGTTAAGAAGGCCGACTTACACTAGGACGGAACTGATCACAGCGATCGAGAGGATAAAATACGGTAGTTAAGTAGAAACTCTTAAACACCAGAAACAAAGTGGGCTTATAACGTTACTAGGTTAAGATGTCCATCAGTATCAGAACAAACAGGGGAAGAGGAAAAATACAAATGACATTACATTTGTTGGGACTCCATTAAATTACGTCATTTGATTCACAAAGATACATTCTACGCTCCTATACCAGAACTACCTTTCGTTTTCGGGGCATTTAGCTCCTAATGATTCGTCAAAATATGTGGATTTTTATACTTTTCAGAGAAAAAAATGTCACCTTTTAAACTGTGTTTACAAGTCTATGCATGTATAGGGTCATAGAGAATAGTTTTATGTTTATTTAATTAAACACCAAACTCATGTACTATTAAAGCTTTTATTAATATTTAACTTAAGCACAACATCTGATTGTCAAAATCTTAGCTACCTAGATGGCCCTCTTAGTGACATTATCGGTGATCCTAGGATATTTTCTGTAAAAGAAGGCGATCAATTCATGCGGTGGATTTTGTTTGCTTATCATATTAAAAGGCGGTTAATACATAAATGGGGTAATTAGTACCTTGGACTGCACGTGTAGTTAATTTGAAATTAATCGTATTATAACTGCTTGCACACCACAGGAATAATATATTTTGGGCCATGCAAGGATTAGAAAATAATTTATCAGTAGGGTTAGAATAACGTGTAAATCAAAACTTTTAGCTATACCAAAGTTTCTTCAAGATCCAAAAGGTTCTTGCAAGTAGTAACTAAAGGTTATCTAGGGACCAATGCTTTTCTAGGATCAAAAAGTTTCTCGGAAATAGTGTATACATGTTAACAAGGAACCAAAGACTACAATAGTCGGAAGCTATCTAGGAAACAAAGATTACACTAATCAAAAGTTATCTAGAAACCAAAGACTACAATAATCAAAAGTTATCTAGGAAACAAAGATTACACTAATCAAAAGTTATCTAGGACCCAAAGACTACAATAATCAAAAGTTATCTAGGAACCAAAGGATATTAGAATCAAAAGCTATCTAGGAACCAAAGGATATTAGAATCAAAAGTTATCTAGGATCCAAAGACTACAATAATCAAAAGTTATCTAGGAAACAAAGATTACACTAATCAAAAGTTATCTAGGACCCAAAGACTACAATAATCAAAAGTTATCTAGGAACCAAAGGATATTAGAATCAAAAGTTATCTAGGACCCAAAGATCCTCTACGAACAAAAAGCAAACTTTGATCCTCAAGTCATTTGGTTAATTAATAAGGTCCTACTAATTTGTTATCATTTGTTTAAAATATTTTTGATGTGTATTATTTAATTATTTTATAAAAAAATTGTATGGTCCTTAATTTGAAAATGTTTTCACATTAAATTAATTTCAACTACTACTAGAATTAAGTGCAAATCCATTTTATAAAAAATTTGTATTTATTTAAAAATTGTAAATTAAATATTTACTAAAAAATATACTAGCCAGCTTATAGTGACTTGCATAAACCAATACTGTCTAAAACGAACATGTTATTTTTAATAACAGTTATTCTTTAACTGTCTTAAGAAGGTTTTTTATTTATTTTATTTAAAAAAAAAGTTTCTAACCTATTCAAAATTGATTGTTTTGACATACTTTGAATTTTGTTCATTAATCATAAGTCATGAAAGTTATGAAATGAAATGTTGGCAATGAATGTCATGAAAATATCACGAATAAAAATTACTGGTCATGAATGTTGTGAGACAAGCTGGGCAGCCATTAAGAATAATGTTTTAAGTGCTTTTTTTATGGGGGTTTGCAAGTATACATTCTTCAGTTCAAGTCGATTTCGAATTTCGATGAGCAAATATAATATTTCCACAAATTATTTCTATTATTAAAAATATAGAGCTTTTAGGGAAAAAATAGCCCTGTTTGAATCCTTAGTCTTTAAATTGGCGTGAACCATATTTTGAAACAACGAATTAGTGTTTAAGGTGCGGCAGAAAGGAGCGCGAGTAATTTTACAGTTTTTAGAGCATTAATTTTTTTTGGCCAAAATAAATCAAATATTTCTCCAGTAGCAACATAGAGTTTAGTTTTCTGCACATGCTAATATCAACAGATCAAGGGTGTCCTGGAATGTTGTCAAAACTTTATCTCTTTATTTAAAATGTTTTGACAAAATTCCAGGATACCCTTGACAGAAATTCAAGATCTGTTGTTATTAGCATGTGCAGAAAACTAAACTTTATATTGCTACTGCGGAAATATTTGATTTATTTTGGCAAAAAAAAAAAAAGATGGTATAAGAACTGTAAAATTACTAGCGCTCCCTTCAGTCACACCTTAAGACATTTATACAGACCACATCACACATTCGTAATAATAATAATAATAATATTTAGCACTGCGTCTTACTACCCGTTCGGGTTATACGTTTTAAGTACTAATTACTCTAATGGATTAGGAATTGGGGAGGTTTAATTAGAGGAAGTGAACCCGCATTTGCGTGGAGGGAGAGTGGAAAACCATTTAGGAAAAACCACCCCAGTTCACCCGACCGAGATTCGAACCTCGATCTCCCCGTCCTCAGCGGTCGAGCTCAACACAACTAGCGCGTTAGCCAACTACGCCACCGAGGCGGGTCATTCGTAATAGTTTGTTGTTTTTTACGAAGAGCGGCGCTGTTAAAATCGAATGCTCAATTATTTACACCAAAATTACATGCACGAATGTGCTACAAATTTTCTTGGGGTAGGTTATTATAAATCTAGCTATATTTAGTCGTAATTTATCAATAGCCAGCAGAAAAATCACGTGGTATCAGACAATCTAGCTCCTGATAGAATGGCTTACCAATGACGTTAAGAGACAGGTTCAAATCTCGACCGTATGATCCTAGTAGTGATTTTCCACAAACGATCCAACACCGTAACACCGACACCGGCCATTAATCTATCACGTTGAAAGGTAAGGCTCTAATAATAGGGCTTACTAATAATACATTTTTCAGATATGTCGGGAATCTAACCTAGAGTCCTTATCTCAATAAGAAGATGTATTATCGACTGAACTAAGATGTTGGACCAAAAATATCAGAATTGTTGCTATTCTTAGTGATGATAACAGCGGAGAGGATATAATTACAATCTAATCTTTCTATAGTTTTTTATTTGATTCATGAGCAACTATTTTATTTTGGTTTTTTTAGTACACCACACCTTAGTACCGGTATGAGATTTCTGAATATTTACACTAATAAGATAGAGATGAGAAAGTTATACATTTATCAAATGTACCCGCGTTTTCATGGAGGAAGAACTGAAAACAGTTTAGTAAGAAAATCAGTACACCCGTCTGAGGTCTGAACCTTTACCTCCTCGTCACTGGAATACTAAGCGAGGCTTAGAATAAACATTGATGCATGAGCGGTGATTAAGAAGAATATACAAACACACCACGATAAAACGCATGTTGGTCACATAGCTAGCGTAACACGGCCCTGAGAAAGGGTTGAGGTATACCAACAGATCAGCTCGGGACGTTTCTAAGTTATCCATCTCTGCCACATTAAGGTCGATCCTTTTACCCTCTCGTTCTTAGAAAACAACTTTATACATCCAAGCCACAAAGTGCGGCTGGATGAGAGGCTACGTCAAGAATGGGTCGAAAGGGGTTGGAGGTTGATCTAATTCTAGGGTTAGCACTTTTACTGCTTCTCCCCCACCCCACCACTTCCCCTATGTTTTTTTTTGTGTGTGATATATTTCACGGTCAGGCGAGATAATGATTAAGATGGGTAGATGGACACTGCCTATCAGTTGTATTTCTATCAAAATAATTTAGTTTAAAATCATCTTTAAGGTTCTTCTTATGTCCAACTAAGCATGACTATTTAAATTAGGATTTTTTTTTCCTTTCGTACAAACCTTGACAGCCCTCCACGTTTTGACCTTGAGTGTAGATAGGGCCTCCATAAAGAACACCTTCAGATTAAACCAGCTGCGCTTCTTATCTGCTATCTCAACAACACGGTCTTGATAGTCTCTTCATATAGGTATACATACAACCGACCACTTTCGAAACGAAATGCTTTTCTTCACTTCAATAACATATTAGAGCATTTTTTACCAAGGCATTGTTTTAATTCGGAGATGGATAAGAACATACATTATTATTATTATTATTAGCACCGCGTATTACTACCCGTTCGGGTTATACGCTCTTACGCTAATGTGTAATGGTAGGGTGATTGTGAGATGAAATGAAGGACCTACAGTTTAACGTGGAATCCAAACCACGGTGGAGGCCTGGCATTCCCCACATTCACAAGATGTCTTGTCAGAGGTGAAGGAAGGGTTTGGTAATCAGATAAATCTGTGCCGGGACCGAGGATTGAACCCCGGACCCTTAGCACAAAAGTCCGACACCTTATCCATAGACCACCAGGTCACCATAATAACATACACAATAAATAAATAAATATTATTCTTGGAAATTAAATTTTCTCTAGCTCTTCTCAGTCTAGGACAACTGGGTGCCGCCCTCCGGGTGCGGCCAACTGAGCGCTTGCGAACTGGGTGCTGGTAAGAATGGATGCCAAGATAACTGGGCACCAGTGTAAAAACGTAACATATACATATTTTTTTTACTAAGTATTAATTTTTGGAATTGTTAAAAAAAAATTAATAACAGAAGAAACTAAATTTGTATATATTTATAAAGTTGGACTACTTGATATTAGAAAATTTAGATTTTTTTACAACACAAAAAATACATATAAGAATTTTGTGTAAAATAAACCATGTAATAATGAATTAACTTAACCTAACTGGCGCCTAGTTGTTTGTTTTCATTTTTTACAATAGTATTTTAATATTTTAAAAGAAATGACCCTGGTAGCCAGTTGTCTTGGCACCCAGTCTTCCTAGTGCCCAGTTCGCAAGCGCCCAATTGGCCGGATCCGAGGTCAGCTTTATAAAAGTTCCGATAGTTTGTTATATATTTAAAACGGTTCAACTATACAAGATAGTAGTAACCACAGTCCACAAATTATTTTAATAAGAAAGGCCCTAGCTGACAAATAGAAAGGCTACTAGATATTCTCTTACGTACTAATACCTAAAGTTATGTGATCTGCAACTGTCACTTTACCTATATTAATAAATATTAAATAACCCAGTAATATATTATTATTATGATTATTAGCACCGCGTCCTACTACCCGTTCGGGTTATACGCACTTACGCTAATGTGTAATGGTAGGGTGATTGTGAGATGAAATTGAGGACCTACAGTTTAACGGGGAATCCGAACCACGGTGGAGGCCTGGCATTCCCCACATTCACAAGATGTCTTGTCAGAGGTGAAGGAAGGGTTTGGTAATCAGAAAAATCTTTGCCGGGACTGAGGATCGAACCCCGGCCGCCAGCACAGAAGTCTGACACCTTACCCCTAGACCACCAGGTCACCCGACAACAGGTACCCGTAAGTAATTGCTGATTCTTTCACAGATATTGAGAGCTACGCAATGGCACCAGAACTTATGTATGAAGAGAGATATCCATAATTAACAGCAAGTGTTGAAATTTGATGCACAAGTTGCAGCGACAGACCACCGAATGTCTGACCCGCTCAAAGATGTGAGGAATTTTCCCGAATGGTGGCACCGGCGTCGGTAATTTGGGCTCTGAGTTCGAGTTCTGTTTGTATAATATATCTCTTTGTACAGACGTTCTGCTGCCAGTGGCACGGCACGTACACATTATCTATGCATGTCTGTCATTTCAGGGAGAGTGTAGTGTCCATCTTATGTTGACAGCCAACAGTGCAATGCCGCTCTGATACGCTGGTACCATCGTGTGTGTTAGGGGAGGGAGTGGTGGGGGATGCCTGACGTGTTGTATGTGTTGCCTACCCCTCAGGTGCACTCTTGGACGTTCAGTGGTCCCCTGCCCCACCATTTGGCCTAACCGACCTCAAATTCATTACTTGGAAATACTTTCTTGTTAACCCCAATAGCGTGCATAATATTTTACCTGGAGATCTAAATAATCCTGTATAGTAGAATTTAGCTAGAAAGAAACTTAAAAATATACAATATACACGCTCAACAGTGATAACATTTTAATATATTACTGGGTCTAGGGATAAGGTGTCAGACTTGTATCCTCGGTCCCGGCACAGATTTATCTGATTACCAAACCCTTCCTTCACCTCTGACAAGACGTGTATTAATCACATCTTGTGAATGTGGGGAATGCCAGGCCTTCACCGTGGTTCGGATTCCACGTTAAACTGTAGGTCCTCCATTTCATCTCACAATCACCCTAACATTACACATTAGCGTAAGTGCGTATAACCCGAACGGGTAGTAAGACGCGGTGATAATAATAATAATAATAATAATAACTGTTGTCAGGCAATTTAATACCTGTTACTGGTCATAATTTACACCACAGTCAACTTGCTATGTGCTGGAGCTCGATGAGTTGCCTACCCCCCAGGTGCGTACAACGCCAACTTAGACGTCTCGTAGCTCTGCTATTTGGCGCCGCCGACTTCAAGTTTATTGAGTGGAAATACTTGTATTGTCAACCCCCTACAAATTACATAGTATTTTACCCGGGGATCTTAATAAACCCGTATACATCCGACTCCATTTACTCAATAGTTACCCGCCTCGGTGGCGTAGTTGGCTAACACGCTAATCGTGTTAAGCTCGACTGCTGAGGACGGGGAGGTCGAGGATCGAATCTCGGTCGGGTGAACTGGGGGTGGTTTTTCCTAAATAGTTTTCCACTCTCCCTCCACGCAAGTGCGGGTTCACTTCCTCTAATTCAACCTTCCCAATTCCTAATCCTTTAGCGTAATGAGTACTTAAAGCGTCTAACCCGAGCGGCTAGTAAGACGCGGTGCTAAATAATAATAATAATAATAATAATAATAATAATAATAGTAATAATAATAATACTCAATAGTTTTGCATTCCATATAAAGCGCTGCAGTCGGTGAATTGGTGAACCTGCGTGTTATAAAGGGATATACTGATTTTTTACTTTAGTGCATAAGGCAACCATTGAATTCTGGTTGTCATCGTTTTAGATTAATTGTAATAATACATATGGTTTTAAATTAATTCAACACAAAGACAAAATACGTCTGATGTGATCAATATTAGTTTCCCTTAATGCTAAATATGCAGTCTATCCATCTTAGGAGAGGTGATAACTAACAACATAAGCTTATTATTATTATTGTTAGTACCGCGTCTACTACCCGTTCGGGTTATACGTACTTACGCTAATGTGTAATGGTAGGGTGATTGTGAGATGAAATGGAGGACCTACAGTTTAACGTGGAATCCGAACCACGGCGGTGGCCTGGCATTCCCCACATTCACAAGATGTCTTGTCAGAGGTGAAGGAAGGGTTTGGTAATCAGATACATCTGTGCTGGGACTGAGGATTGAACCCCGAACCCCAGTATAGAAGTCTGACACCTTACCCTCTAGACCACCAGGTCACCTACAAGCTTGTTATTACAAATATTGGTTGAAAGTCACTAATGTTAACTTTTTTTTTAGATAATTATTACTGTATGATTACTGTATAATTTGCTTTTTAGTAACTAATTGAAAGAAGAAATATTAATAAAAATATTATGTTTTTTTGTTTCACGGTCATGACAACAAGAAATAAATTAAAAGTATTTTAGTCACACTTGTATATTCTTATAACTGACCACCATAAATTATAAAATGAATGAATATTGTTTTATATAACTTAAAGAAAAAACCATACAAAATATAATTCCAAAATAAAACTTTTTATTTTGTAAACACATACGAGTTGTGTGACGTCATCAACCGCACCGGTATGGAAAGAAGGCTACCCTTTAGGAGCTCTCATTTGTAAAGAATTTTTAAGTTAGCTCTGCTGCCACAAAAAAAAAAAAAATGAAACATTCAAACAGTTTATTTTCATAAGTTCATGTTTCATTAATGTAAATAATGTTTAAAATAAAAACATAGCCAAAAACAGATTGTTTGCTGTGAAGGTTATGACTGATAAAAGTGATATCAATTCAACATATGGTTTTGCATAACGGAGAGTAGATCTGATTTTTTTTTGGCCAGCTGTCAGTTACCACCACCACTCTAACGCTAGACGGACTGTATACACATTTCAATTCTATATGTGTCGTCATTCGACCATGTGAGTCCCATACGCTTCATTCTGTCATTGGTAACGTATGACTTCTGGTGTCTCTAATCAGCTGATTACAATGATGGTCTCACGTATGGTCTACTGAGAAATTACAGCCCCATTTTTATAAGTAGGGCCTTATGTGACAGAAAAATTACTGGAACTACGTTCACGCCAGATAATGATTTGAAATGTCACTTTTGATGGATATTATCAATACCAATAAAATAACACTACAGAATGTTATCATTGTTTTATCAAAAAGGCACTTCCTACGCAAATTGGACTGTATATTGAATTCTCAATTAAAAGAAGGAAATTAAAACAAAAAACTTATCTATTCCTTTAGAAGGTAGAACCAAATTAAAACTAATCTATTTCTTTATAAAGTAGAAGAAAATGGCTTACGATGGACAGGATGCAGTCTGATATTATCACCATGCTTTCACGAGCCTTTCCGCAAGCATGGCAGCATGGCGGCTTGGCGGATGCCTTGGCCGTTGGACGCACAAGATGGAAAATAACTTCAGTATTGCCAGTCGACGCCTCAACCCTAAGGCGCTGATTCCCTAGCGGCGCTTCTGGGAAACACTC
>CABEEJ010000281.1:318250-332632 GCA_901482245.1 Timema douglasi
CCCCTCCACCCCGATACCCCTTCCAACAAATTTTATTTTTTTCACTCATAGTTTGCATTCTTTACACTAGTAATGATAACATATCTGGGTAGTAGATTACAATATTTCTTCCTAAAAGGGACGAACAAAATTATTTCTCACACTTTTGTAATCTTTTAGTGCAATGTTTCTCAAAATGTGATGCTCTAACCATTAGTGGTCCACGGTAGCCATTCCACAGGACCTCAGGAAGTTGAGTAGTAATAAAAGTAATGTAGTAATAATAATGTATTAAGGAATATTGATCACCTAAAATTAACTAAAATTCGAAAATTTGGCAGCAAAAGATTATATAAAATGAAATATATATTTTTTCCCCCTGGTAGATGCAAGTGTCATAAAAAACGGAAGTCTGTACCAACCTTATGTCCAAAAAAGCGGAACGATTTTTTTATACACAATTATGGGCTTAAAATGTTAAAAATAATTTAAAAAACTTATTACTTATTAGAGATAATTATTGTATATTTTTTCAATATTTCATTTAATTATTTTTGGTCTTGTATTTTACAGTTGTAAAATTGAATTGGCTAAAACATAATGTTTTTCTAGCATAACTTTCATTTGGTGGTCTTCCATCAGCAAATCTTTGAGAAACAATATTTTTTATTGATTGTATGAGATAGATGTCTTTTACGTGGAGAATTTGTCCAAAATATCCTAGTTTAATGGGGTTAAAAGGCATTGTGGCATAAAGTTGAAACTATTTGATAATGAACCTTATCTAGTCCTTTTTTATTCTGAAAATACATTTCATGTGTTTAAAATCATACTTAAAAAAAGTTAAGCTCAAGCTTTTCAAGATGGAACATTTTCACAATCCTTTTCAGTTTGAAGTTTCGTCATCGAATATATTTCATTAATAAATATGACTCACTGAGCTATAAAATAACATAGAATTTATCGTTCCTATAATAAATCAATACAGTTGATTTTAAGTCAAAATGGCTGAGAATTAAAAAAAAAGTATTATTTGTTTAATTCATCTTGATTTGGTTTGTATCTATGAAAATTTTAGTTCATTCGTCTTGACACTAGAGTTATGTAAAAGTTTAACTTATATGGGTATAAATGATTAGGGTATTTTTTTTAAAAACCTTCACCTACCGAGTGTATGAAATAATCACATGTTCCTGACCGAGATTTGAGCCTTGACCTCGTCACCAGAAATCCAATCTCTTACAAGACTTACGCCGTAAGACAAGGTTTGAGACTTGGAACGTTGCGTCTTACTACGCGTTCGGGCTACACGCCTTTATACTAACTATAGTAGCATGTTAGGGATTAGGAAGGTTGAATTTAGAGGAATTGTACCCGCATTTTGCGGAGGAAGAATGGAAAACTATTTAGGGGAAAAAAACACCCACAGTACACCTGACTGGGATTTGAGCTCAAATCTCCCCGTCATCGGTATTCTAGTCTATTGCTAGAGTGATAAGGCCTACATTAGAACATTCTATTAATGAATCGGTGTAGTTGGCTAGCGCGCTTGTCGTGTTGAGTTCGACTGCTGAGGACGGGGAGATAGAGGTTAGAATCTCGGTCGGGTGAAAGTTTTTTTCTCTAAATAGTTTTCCACTCTCCCGCCACGCAAATGCGGGTTCACTTCCTCTAATTAAACCTTCCCAATTCCTAATCCATTAGAGTTATTAGTACTTAAAGCGTATAACCCGAACGGGTTACTAATTAATCGGGTGAGACTTGGAGGTTCTTCATCAAACATCGTAATAGACATTGGAGTGTACAACGTTATAAACATGGAGTTTATTCAATAGATAACGTTATAGACTGTAGGTTTATTTATTATACAAAGTTATCGTACTCGAGTTTATTTATTAGTGATTAGACAATGCAATATACATGGGTTCTATTCAATAGATAACGTTAGATGCATACTGTGAAGCTCCTTCGGTAAACAACATAGACATAAAGGTTTAAATAAAAACTCTTTTCGATGCTTCCGAAACACAATATGGGGTCAATACTAAGATATTTAAATGAAAATATTACTCTGAATGACCTCTATATAGGAAAATTGATCTGTCACCATCGATGAATGAACAAAGCTCTTCAAGATCTGTGGTTGACCTCTTCTTCAGGGAAACGGATTAAAATAATTTTCAAAAAATTAAAAGTTCTAATCCTACCGAAGATTAAGAGATCAAGTAAGCAACTCAACATAAACACTCACTTAGAAAAAAGGTAGGGCCTACTGCTACAAAGTTATAATAGGTTAATAAACTATGTTACGTAAGTGCTGGTTCATTAAAGATGTGTACAGTTCAATTTTCATCGGAAAGAACTTTATCTGAGAGATATAAAAGTTACTTTACCTATTCATACAACAGTTTACGTGCTCCACAGCTGTCACTTTTGATAGATATTGTCACAACCTATTACCTATAAAATAACACTGATAAAAAGTAAAATGATATAAATGTTGACAGAAAAAATATGGTTGTATGTTCTCAAAGGTTATTCCTACCAAAATTATACTTTTTTTTAATTGATGCTATCTACACATTTTACACCTACCTGTTAAATGTTTACAAATGCCTTAATTTTATTTCAGCATTAAAATTATAATATGCTCTGTCACTTAAATTTATATGTATGAAAAAATAAAGCTTTTTGTTGTTGTGTACAGTCTACTCCTGCGTGTTAAATATGTATACACCCATAATGGTGGTCACGCGGTATAAGTATTTAGGCTCTCAAAATACTGAACAGACAGTGGCTTTGAGGTCAAGGCTCGAATCTCGGCCGGGTGATCTTATAGTGGTTTTCCACGTATGATTTATCACCCCGACTCGCACTGCTGGGTATGTGGACAGAGGTGTACGTCTCATCTAGTTTGGTTTGCCGGTAAAGGATGTTTAGGTTCCTCACTCCCTCGACAAAATCTCACGTACATTTACTATTAATTCTATTGTCCTCTACCTTTATTCTTTGATGTGAAAATGTTGTTAGTCTGGGCGGTTATTAAGATGCGTAGAACTGAAAAATAAGCCTAATTTAAGGCGCTAGAAAAAACACAATAGACAAGAAAAAATTCATAAGCGAAGGCAACCTAGAAGGCTTATAAGTATAACTAAGGTTACTGGGCGAAGTTGTCCTGCAGGAGAACTAACATGGGGTGCGTATAAGCCGAACGGGTAGTAAGACGCGGTGCTAATTATAATATAATAATAATAACAACAAGCATGGGAGGAGGACAAAAAAACACAAATGCCAATATAATTTGTGTTGTGACACCTCCCCCTTACCCCCTTATTAAATTATATCATTCGATTCCCAAAGATTTATTAAGCTCCTGTACCGCGGCTACCTTTCGTTTCACGGGTATTTAGTTCTTTATCATCCAAAATATGTTAATTTTTGAACTTTTTTTTTTTTGCGTGTAAAATGTCAACTTTTAAACTATGTTTACAAGTCTGTATATGTATAGGGTCATAAAAAATAGTTTTGTGTTCATACCAGTAGACACCAAACTCTTATACTGTTAAAAATAATAATAATAATTAGCACAGCGTCTTACTACCCGTTCGGGTTATACGCTTTAAGTCCTAATTACTCTAATGGAGTAGGAATTGGGAAGGTTGAATTAGAGGAAGTGAACCCTCATTTGCGTGGAGGGGGAGTGGAAAACTATTTAGGAAAAACCACCCCCAGTTCACTCGACCAAGATTCGAACCTCGATCTCCCCGTCCTCAGAAGTCAAGCTCAACACGACTAGCGCGTTAGCCAACTACGCCACCGAGGTGGGTTCTTATACTGTTAAAAGTTTGATAAATGACTATGGTTTTGTCAATATTTAACCTAAGTGTAACATTTGATTGGCAATATCTCAGCTACCTATATGCAATCCCCTTAAAAAAAAACTCTTCGATTATTCTAACCGTGAAACAAACAATTCATTTAATGATTATACCATCTATGTACTGTACACGATTGAGAATGTCACACTGCATCTTTTACCAAATAGATTTTTTTTTTGTAAAGCTGGCTATTTTTTTCTTTTTGCATTTGAAAGGGTATTTCACATCTTTCCAGCAAAATCTTTAAAAACTAAAGAGTTGAAAGTTTAAAATTATATGTGAGACACATTCGTATTTACTGTTGGATTTACAAAAATGATGCTTGATCAAAGAGCAAAAAATGATATTTAGTCTACAGTCAGTTTTTCACAAAGCGTCACTCGAGAATGCAAGTGTTCTATCTCCAAAATTGTTAAATTTGAGGTAGTTGATGCTTACGTTTATTTAGAATGCATGTGACTGAAATTGAGACTACTATATAATTATTTAAGAAGATACAAACTCCAGTTGTCATCTATTAACAGTATTTTTATACATAAGGTCAAACGTCAATGCTCTTTTACACAAAAGTGAAAAATTGGACATAGAACACTTGCATCTAAGGTGAAGAAAGATACGAAAAACTAGTTTTTTAATGCTTTTATTTGTTTATTTTTGCACATTAAATTTAAGATGAGTTTCTTAACCTAACAACATAAACTTTACATGTAATCAGGGATATATGATGGCATAACATAGCTTGGCTGAATAATTTTTTAAGAACATTTTAATCAGGAATTTAAGAAAATATAGTTTGAATTATAATTGAATTATATTTTTCTAAATATCTTTAAGAAATAAACAATAAATTAATTTAAATTAGATTAATAATTTATTAACATCGTTTTGACAATGAATGAGTAATTTTAAATAGTAGACTTTAGAAATGAGTAAAGTGCCACATCAAAGCTCAATCGATAGCACGTCTGCCTTCTAAATTAAGGTGCCAGGTTCGATACTGGGAAATTGGGTCTAGAGAGACCCATCAAGGCCGAAAATGTGTCAATGTGAATTTTACCCTTTTCTTTCCTTTTACTAAATGGTTTCACTGCTGTGTCTACTATTATTAAGTACGCATACGTCGGCTAAGAACGTGCGCATGCCTAAATGCGTCAACAAATGACTGAATCTTGTCCATAAATAAATTGACCATATTTGTTCAAGACCCACGTTACGCCTTTTATGTTAGCCAACATGCCCATATTTGGAGAATATTTTTTTTTAAATTTTGAAACAATATTCCCGGAACTTCTTACAGACACAAACCATATCTATTTGTAGTTGTGAACCCACTAGTTGTTTATTTGCAAATTATCATATTTCTTCGCTAACCGATAGAAAAACCCAGGTTCGCCAAGTAACACATTACCTGTCAGATAAACTAAGCGTGAGAAAAAAAATGTTGACATATTCGCAAGGTAATTCTTTTGAAAAACAAGAAAAACTTGACAAAAAAAGGGGGATGAATTAAAACAAAAATGAAATGGAATTTCGTGTGGCTAGAAATTATCCACCACCCCTAACCCTCAGAGTGCAAAAAAAAAAAAGACCTGAGGTGTTCACGGACCAACCACTGGCCAGTTATTGGTTGAAGAAACATGTTCAAAGGGAGAGGGGAGGGGGGGCCTCGCGTGAGATGTAGGGGAAGGAGGGGTGGGTGAAGACTCGTGGTTTTCCAAGCGCGAGTCTCATCATACTAATAGTACACTCACAGTCCATTTCAGTGACTGGTTGGTTGGTTTAGTGTTAACTTGGAGGACCCGTCGATCAATCTTTTCACGGTGACGCAAGTTTTTTTTTTTCGGTTCCTCTTACCCATACACTATTTTTTTTTTTCTTTCACTAATTTAAATAAAAGTGATGAAAGATTACGCTTAATTTATATAAATTCCGTTTGGATCAGTGTCACCAAATTGTTTCATCATTGTTCTCGTCGAAGTTTCTTCGGTGTCTTCTGATGGTGTGGTCTGCACTTTCATTGGTAATCTAGGATTATATTTGCAAATCTATAAAAAAAACTTAACTTTTGCTAAAAGTTGTCTCTCCTTTAATCATTATATAAGTTTTTAAGACTTTTATAGAAATCAGCTTTATCAATTTCAATTTAATTTCCAATGTCTGTGTTAGTCTTCTCTTATGAATATCGAAACATTTCAGAATATATTGTGTTGAAACAACAATAAATTTCAGTTATGAAATAATGTTTTTTTAAAAAACTTAATATATGAATTAGTTTCCTATAAAGAACAGATTAATTGAAAATAAACAATTTCACACGCTAAACACAGAAACGTTTATTTTATCCATCAAAGTGCGCTATATATTATTATCTTCGTTATCAGTCGATAAACTTATCAATCAATAAGAATTATTACATAATCTGAAATCATGATCAAGTTATCTCTTGTATAATGCAAATGATTTTTATCAGGTCATTTAGGTTACGTGTGGTGGTAATTGATTTGAAAAAAATCTTTCAGGAATGCGCGTGTGTTGTTTTCACTCTTTTACCAATTGACAAAATATTTTCTCTCTGGGTGCTTGAATGAGAATAATGTATGTTTTACGGACGAGATCTTTTAGTTAAACCAGACAACATTTTTTTTGGTAATACATGCTATTTTATGACACAAAAAGAAAATATCCTTAATAAGTATGTTTAAAGATATGAAAGGGTTCCAATAACATTGTATATCTGATCGACACGTTTAAGAACAAAAAGCACATTTTCTTCAAAAGTTGAAACACGAGCTTAGTCTGAAAGGTATATAAACCTTTCTGTATCTTTTCATACGAGCTTTGTATACGAATTAAAAGACGCAAGCAGAACGAACAAGACAGTTTAATACACAAGACATCCCATGTTTCTTACTGATATATGTAACCCAGTCCCGATACTGAAATAAAAAAGGCGAACAAAAAAAAATTTGTTAGTCTATACATCAAGTCGAGACTTTTTACCAAAAACGTGCCACGTGTCTTGAAGGAAAAGACAGACATAACCTCAAAACTTTTTATAGCCTCAATTCTCTTCGATATTTCAAATATGACGCATTGATTCGCTAAGAAGTTTTTCTTTTGGTTAAAAAAATACCGAAGATAAAATAAGCATTGTATATCGATACTTATTTTTAGGTGTGGTTTACTTATAGTATGAAACTTATTTCCTCCGTGATCGTCATAGATATGTCGTGTGTGTGTATTTCATGCTTATCTTCAGTCATAGGAACCCTTTTAAATCGTGTAGAGTGACGTATTTTGCTTGCGTATCTGTCTTCGTCATCAATATTTCTTCCATCCCTCTTTTTTTTATGCGGTAATCATTTACGTATATAAACGTGATAGCCTAAAGAAAAATCTTTAGTTCGTCCAGAACAGTAACTTTGAAAGTGGCCGGTCGTAAATTATTGAGAGGGAAGCACTATTTTCTTCTACTAATTTTAGTGTACTAAATTGTTTGTAAACAGTTAGAAGGTAAATGTTTGTGAACGAAATATTTCTTATCTACAAGGAAGACAGTTTCAGGCATCTGCGTTTATTCTGGAATGTTATTGGTGGACCATTAAGTCCTAGAAATGGACGTATTGAAATTGTATATACTGCTGTGTATTTAAATATATGTTTCAGTTCATATTTTAGAAAGTGAAATAAATGTTTACGTAATGAAATCAAGACGCCTCGTTGCCTAAGAACACATCCATGGATTGAAAAATAAATCGCCAAGTCAATTTGTGTCAGTGCTAAGTAAAGTTACGTCATAAGAAAAAGTGCCATAATAGTGACCTATCTTTTATGAAAAGATTTCGCCGAATGTATTTGTAACACAAGGTGAATGTCTCCAATATTAAATATAAATAATTATTGACTTTTACTCTTGGGCTATCAGTGAAAAAAACAAACACTTTTACTTTCTGTCCTCCCCTCTTGTGTCAACTTGTTTAAACGCAACACAGCGAGTAACTGGAGATTTCTTCAAACATAGAACATTTCCCCTTCACTTGTTCCCGTTGGCAACCAGAGAATAAGGTAAGTCAAGCAATCAAACCTTGTAAAGAGTGTTGATGCTAATTCTTAACTCGCTAATTAATTGTTTTATTAATTTTTTTATATAGTTATTTGTTCGGGGAGTAAACAATTTAGGACGTCAGTGTGTTTAATAAATAATCAATCTTTTTTTTTAGAGTTATCATTTTTAAGTTGAGTAAAGTATGTAAGTGTTAATTTATAACGGGGAGTAAACAATTTAGGACGTCAGTGTGTTTAATAAATAATCAATCTTTTTTTTTAGAGTTATCATTTTTAAGTTGAGTAAAGTATGTAAGTGTTAATTTATAACGAAAAAAAAAAAAAAATTCTCAAAATGTTCGCAACTCACAAGCAAACGTTCTAAATTATTTCAATGTAAGCTACTTAGCATTTAAAAGCACAATTAAAGTAGATATTTACTTTAAATACGAAATTGCGTTTTTAATTTAAAATAAATACTGTACATAGATATTTCGATTAAAATTTTCAAGAGGTAATGTGTGGTTGATAAACACTTTAAATATTAATTTATTCAATATAGGATCACAGGAAAAATATATCTAAAATACACTATTATATTTACAGATAACTATAATTTAGTATAATTTTTCTAATGTGAATATTTAACAAACAAATTTTACAGATAACTATAATTTAGTATAATTTTTCTAATGTGAATATTTAACAAACACATTTTTTGGCTAGCTGTTGTACTATCGCAATCGTAAAATTATTAGCAATAATATTTATATGAGTGACTAGCACGCCTGACACAGATTAGTGAGGCGGGAGTTTGAATTTGACTAACTGAACTGAGACTATTCATGCTTCATTAAAAAGTTTGTGCATTTATCTATAAATACACACTTAACAAATAAAACAAACCAATCCCCCACCTGTTAATTAATCACTGTAAAAAGTAAAATCCCAATTTTGCCAATTATACATTTTTCGGGCATGCCGGGAATCAAATCTGGGCTTAGTAGGTAGACGTGCTACCGGCTGAATTACCTTAAGGTGGTAGTGTAGGAGAAAAAGTTAAGGGCAGTATGTTTGCAGTTCTTTTACCAAAATAAATAAAATAAAATATTGCTCCAGTAGAAACAAAGTTTAATTTTTTTCACATGTCAGCAGTCATAAATATCGGTCATGAGCATATCAGCATTAGATGAAATTTTTTTAAATGAAGAGAAAAGTTTTCATTAAATTCTAGAACACCCTTGTCAGATATTCAAGAAACTATTGATATGAGCATGTGAGGTGACCTGGTGGTCTAGGTGTAAGGTGTCAGACTTCTGTGCTGGCGGCCGGGGTTCAATACTACGTCCCGGAACAGATTTATCTGATTACCAAACTCTTCCTTCACCTCTGACAAGACATCTTGTGACTGTGGGGAATGCCAGGTCTCCACCGTGGTTCGGATTCCACGTTAAACTGTAGGTCCTCCATTTCATCTCACAATCATCCTACCATTACACATTAGCGTAAGTGTGTATAACCCGAACGGGTAGTAAGACGCGGTGATAATAATAATAATAATAATATGAGAATGTGAAGAAAATTATATTCTATATTTGTACTGGAGCAATGTTTGATTTATTTTGACAAAAAAAAAAGTTTTGCTATAAAAACTGCAAAAACTCTGAAAGTTTCTCTAGTTTCCTGCATCCCCCCCTCTCCCCCACCTTAAGGTGGATTATTTAAAGCTCTGTTAGTCAATAGATCTCACGAACGAGAGTTTTATTACTCCGATGTAATGATGGGTCGTACTGAACACCGCACATTACATGTAGGCGTAGATATATCCCCTCAGGTCGACCACGGGAGTAATAATTGTAATGGGAGGGGTGTGATGCCACTTTTCCGGTTCAACAGCGGATGTTTACTCGTGCAAACGTTTGAGCGCTCTACCGGTATATATTTAAGGTGTATTTCATTCCCCCTGGCCATCCTGCCATGCTTAGCTAGACCGAACTAACCTATGTTCCTGTAACCCACTCCCCTCTCCCAAACTACTTTACCGGTAGTAGTTCATTTATATCAGCTGCAAAAAGTTGATTGGAGTACATAGGATAGTTTCCTGCTGTTCTATTTTATGTAGCATTTTTTAATTAATGTATTAGAACAACATTAACACATGGAAAGTCTACTAAAAGAATGAACTTAAGGAATATTCAAACAAAAGTTTTAATTACAGTAGGAATAAAGCTCTATATTCTGAACTAAATATAATTTTCTTTGAATGGCCATAGCAGTTTGCCTTTCATTAAATGTCAAAAAGCTTTTTGGACGTTGATTGAAATTACTTGAAGTAGAATCTCTTTTGAGTGAATGAAATGATTTCGATTCTATTCACTTATCAATTGTTTTATCACGACACTTGGTAGTGTTTCAAACTTGAAATGAAAATAAAAATGTACATTGGCTAGGTACATTTAACATTAACAATCAGGATCAAGATAACGTTATAAAAAATTCTAATGAACTTGATAACTTTGAAGTTACACGAACTCTTATCTTATCCCCCAAACTCCTAAAGTACGTCTGGTTCGGAATTAACCTCGTCAGAAATGGGGAGTTATGAATTCAACCCCACCAATCCTGTTTCGGCCCCATGAACTGACCAAAAAACCTTACATCTCATTTTACACAGATTTATGGGATCCGGGGTTCAATCCTCGGTCCTAGCATGGATTTATCTGATTACCAAACCCTTGCTTCACCTCTGACAAGACATCTTGTGAATGTGTGGAATGCCAGGCCTCCACCGTGGTTTGGATTCCACGTTAAACTGTAGGTCCTCCATTTCATCTCACAATCACCCTACCATTACACATGAGCGTAAGTGCGTATAACCCGAACGGGTAGTAAGACGCGGTGCTAATAATAATAATAATAGACACAACATCCAGTCCCCGGCCGTTAATTCATCACTGTGAAAGGGTAAGCCCACATTTTACCAATGATAATTTTTTTTTGTCCATGCTGGGAATAGAACCCGGGAGTCTTAGCTCATTGGATAGACACGCTATCGACTGAGCTAAGGCGTCGAACATTTGTAAATCTGCCTTATTAACTAGTCTTGCGCGAGTTAAGGGAAGTGTTTGTGTAGTTTTTATATCAACACTTTTTTTCTAGCCAAAATAAATCAAACATTTCTCCAGTAGAAAAATAGAGTTTAATTTTCTTCACATGATGATGACCTCAACAGTAATTGTTGAATATCTGTCAAGTGTATTCTAGATTTTAATAAAAACTTTCTATCTTCATTTAAATAGTTTGTCTTCTAATGCCGTTATGCCCATACCAGATATTCATCAACTGTTAGTATCACCATGTGAATAAAACTAAACTAAACTTAACTTCTGGATCAATAGTTAATTCATTTTCGCAAAAAAAAAAAAAGTTAAACTACAAAAACGATTATCTAAATCCGCGTTCATTTCCAACCCACCTTAATAAGCTACGTGTTTTTTTAAAAATCACCGCTTCTCACTACACGTACGGGTTTTACGCACATGTGTACGCTAATTTGTTAGGGATTAGGCAAGTTGAATTTATAAAAGTGGGCCCGCATTTGCCTGAAGGGATAATGTAAAACCAATGAAGTAAAAAACACCCTAAGTACACCAGACTGGGATTAGAACCCTTGTATCCCCATAATCGACATCACAGTCTTTTGTGAGATTGACGCCTTAGACCATGCGGCCAATCCTTAATGTTGAGACCCGCCTCGGTGGCGTAGTTGGCTAACGCGCTTGTCGTGTTGAGCTCGACTGCTGAGGACGGGGAGATCGGGGTTCGAATCTCGACGGTCGGGTGAACTGGGGGTGGTTTTTCCTAAATGGTTTTCCACTCTGCCTCCACGCAAATGCGGGTTCACTTCCTCTAATACAACTTTCCCAATTCCTAATCCATTACAGTAATTAGTACTTAACGCGTATAACCCGAACGGGTAGTAAGACGTGGTGCTAAATATTATTCTTAATGTTGAGCCTACTTTTGAAAATATAGTGTTATTCGCCTTACTGCCCGTTCGTTCCCATCGAATGCATTTCCTTAAACTTCATCCTCCTCCTACAAATCAACTGTACCAGCATCTGCATGAAAATAGGGTACGGAATCACTTCCCTAATGTATCTGGCCGAGGATCAAACCTTGACTTCCCGTGTTGTAGTCGGCCACGTGACTCATGTTTGTGTAGTGAACTGTACGCCTCGTTGAAATATCCCTCCCTCCCTCCAACTGCTCCTAGTGACACGTTCAGCAAGCTCAATTTCATCAGGGCCATTACCACTGATGTAAATATTTGGACATTACGACCACAAGTCGAACTGTCTCACGGGTAAAATATTTTATTAGACCGACTGGAGGCACTTAGGACCACGTTTGAAGGAACACTTACTAATTAAGAGCTACATTCATGCACTCATTTAAATAGTATGAAGGGAACGCCAGTTTAGGTCCATATTTTTATAGTTTTTTTTATAAGGGGCCATCCTTAAATTCCGTAAGGTTTTTTTTGGTGGCTGGAGAGGAAGGTGTGTGTGTGTGTGTGTTCAGAATTCGTCTTACGAAAAGTTTTTGATCAATGTTTATAGCAAGACAAATCTGAAAAAAACCCTGCAGAAAATAGATATATTATTAATTATAAAATTTCACTTATATTTTATTTTCTTATGAGGTTTTTCATATAATTTTGCTGCTATTAAAGTATTATAAAATTTCACAACACTCGCTTTGTTACTAGGTAGGACCTTATGTCCATAAATATCCAAACAATTAAAATATTATTTACCGAATCATTTAAAAAAAATCATAAGAGAAGTAGGGTGTGGCGGTGAAGTCTTACGATTCATTAAGTAGAGGATGAGGGTCGAAAATCATGGGGGTGGGGGGGGGAGCCTTACGTAATTTTAGGACGCCCTCTAACAAAAATAAATCACAGAACACGATCGCACAAACTTTCTCATATTGTGTATTATAGCTTCTAATATAATTTAAAAAAAAAAATAGACTTTGAGTAAACTACCCNAAAAAAAAATAGACTTTGAGTAAACTACCCTAAATTATGTTTTCTTCATAAAACAAACACACCATCATGTTAATAACAATAATCATTCTTTATTTTAAATTTTAGACCAAATTGTTCAAATATTTTTAACAAGATTCAAATTTTTATAAATAGCCTAAATTATTTGTAAACTATCCTAAAATTAATTGTTATTTGTAAAAATAAAAACGGATTCTTATTTATTATGAAAACTATTCACAGATTCCCATTTTGAATTCAATTATGAAGGTCAATTTGCAAAAAAAAAAAATTATATAATTTTTTATGAGTAAATTAATTTATCTAGATAAATAAAGATGCATTATTATTGATATGTAAAATAGTCCCCCAATACCAATTTTGAACCATATCGTTAGAGCTATTTTCAAAAAAATTAAGTTTTACAAAAATCAGCCATTTAACTACTAAATAATGATTAAAAAAATTCACCCAACAATTAAAATATCAACAATTTAACAGAAGAGTGTTATTTTTAAACACTTCCCGGATATACATTTTAAGCAGAATCGTTATAGCCATTTTAAAAATAATTCAAATTTTCAAAAATCACTTGACAAATGATTATTTATAGAATTTTTACCCAAAACCAAGTATCTACACAGTATAAATTTTCATCTCAAACACTCCCAAAACACCCATTTTGAACCTAATCGCTAGGGCCTTTTTAAAAATATTTCCAGGTTTGGAAAAATTGGTTATCAGTAAACTACCCATAAATGAGTTTTCACTCCAAAATAAATATACATACCGTGGTAATTAATTGTGTGTCAAACATTACCAAGATACACATTTGGGAACAAATCGTTAGTGCCAGTTTTTAAATAATTCAAGTTTTTGAAAAATCAGTCCCATCAATAAACTACCCTTCAACAATTTTTATCTCCCAAAAACCAATAATATAGTGCTATTTTTCATGTCGAACAAATCCTAGATATGCATTTTAAACAAAATCGTTATAGCCATTTTCGAAAAATTTAGAATTGCAAAAATAAAAAATTATAACATCTAGTTATCAAGTTTGAACAAAATCAATCAAATCGTTTCAAATTTGTGGCGAGGGACAGACAGACTGGCGTAGGGTCAGACATAATTATAAAACCCATTTTTTTGGATTCGTGTTCACATAAAACGTAAAAATTGGTCATCTCGAGATAGATTTTTTCACGATCACAATACTTTCTCTAGAAATAGAAAGTAAAAAAAATAAATCTTTGTACTAAATACTGTGCCGTCGCCCTTACTCTTCCTAGAAGACTAAGGCTGGCGCACAATAAGAAAACTAAACTAAAATAACAAGGTGGCAGGATTTGCAGAGGGCGGTGAGAAAATGCAAGATACAAGTAAACAGCCTGTTTACTACTAATGTCCTTGACTTGTACTCAAAAA
>CABEEJ010000282.1:15785-27132 GCA_901482245.1 Timema douglasi
GTAAAGGTTATCCTTACATAGTTTTTTTTTTAAATCTAAGCCATCACGATGGAGCTAACTTAACGACAATCATGTTGCGTTCTCCGTCAACACGGCTATTTAGTACTACCTTTGTTTGTTTATGGTGTGCAGACGATTTATTCGATATAATTCGTTTGTCCGCGTCTAGCGAACTCTAAGACATCGTAGCTTCTCGTTACACTTTATTTTGTACATCCAGTTAAGCTTCCATTACAAGTACTCGCATCCTAATCATCCCTAAATGATTGGGTTTAATTTAAGTGAATTAGTTTTCAAACAGTACAAATCCATTGTCTATGTTTGGCTCAAGTTTCTACTTTACGTTATTTGAACCCTGATCACACACTAGCTTCTTTACGTTAAGTGAACTTTAAGTTGAACATGATCTCGGTGTTAAGGTGTCACTTTCGCAATAGACTGATACTTTCAATGACAGAGAGATCAGAGTTCGAAACCTGGTGGCCTCTACTGAGGGTGTTTTTTCCCATAAATAGTTTTCCACGCTCTCTATCTTCACTCAATTGGGAGATCACTTTTTCTAAGTTCAATCATCGTCATCCGTAACCCATTAACGTAATTAGTACCCATGCGTACAACCCGAAAGGATAGTAAGACGCGGTCCAGAAAAAAACCCTTAACTATAATATATTATATAATATAAGAAAGTAAGACTGTGTCGTCACAATTTTTTTTTTTTTCGTGGCACTGACTGATACCATCAAGTTAAGACGTACTCGTTTAATTCAATTCAACGATAGGTCTATGCTCGCGCATTATTTTGTTTCATTGACGAGACTCGTTGTCGGCCTAGCTCTCACGTAACCGAGCTGTTGATGCACTAATCATTACTCTACAACACTAACAAAGCCAGAGTGCGTGCGCACACCTCACCTCAGGGAAAGAACTGCACAAGAAACAATTTGTGATTCGAGTTCTTCTTTTGCACCTTGTCTCATTACCAGTCTGAGCTATCAGCATTTAATTAATTTAAAGGGGCGATGACGAGAAAGGTAGGGTTTTAAAGGAGATGTACTCGTACCTTAAGGAAGACCCCTGATTCACTTGTGATTGTTATATCAATGATAACTCTTTGTTAGCTGATTATTTCTACACGTACCTTACAAACTCGGCCTTGAAATAGGAGTGAAGGATGGTCCGGATTACGAGACGAGTCAATTTTAGCCCAGTAATAAATCATTGGCATGATAAGCCAAGGGTCGGTGACCTGGTGGTCTAGGGGTAAGGTGTCAGACTTCTGTGCAGGCGGCCGGGGTTCAATCCTCGGTCCCGGCACAGATTTATCTGATTACCAAACCCTTCCTTCACCTCTGACAAGACATCTTGTGAATGTGAGGAATGCCAGGCCTCCACCGTGGTTCGGATTCCACGTTAAACTGTAGGTCCTTCATTTCATCTCACAATCACCCTACCATTACACATTAGCGTAAGTGCGTATAACCCGAACGGGTAGTAAGACGCGGTGCTAATAATAATAATAATAATAATAATAAGCCAAGGGTCACAGGGTCAACGTCCGTGTCCAGGTGTCATTTTTCAATTTACGAATATCTGGGTACATTCTTAACCCAAAGATCATCCCCACTTTCCAAGTTTGGCTGGTTCTGTGAAATTAATTGTAAACACGTTTGATTTTTTGCGTGAATTTATCTAGTCACTAAAGCAGTAAGTTATTTGCCCCTATTTTTACCTACAAGCAAATAGTACCTGCTTCACTTCGTATCATATTTTAAAAAGACTACCACCTCCCTCTTTCACCCCGTTAGTTTACGTTTGTGCTGCATCCTCGCTGCTGGAACATGGGTGCTCGCCAGGCACCTCGCTGCTGGCATGTAGCTATGATGCTCGCTATGGAGCATTCATCCTGCTTCTGTTCACATTTCTGTAAGATGCTGGTATGAGAGTTTGGTTATGAGTCGTGTTTCCTGTTAAGAAACGATGCGGTCTCAATGATATTGATTCATTTTTGACAAAAAATTAGTTTGTGACGAACATAAAGAGGAGAAGGTACGAAGTGCGCCCTTTGAATCAAGAACGCCATCGCTAAGGCTACGTTCACCAGTTCTATAAAGAGCTCAACAACTATCCAGAGAGGCTTTTCAGACACTTACGGATGTAACAACCGACCTTTCTATATTATTTTAATCTTATTGAACCAGAAATTGTGTGAAGGAATCAATCAGAGATCTAGTTTTGAGATGCCCCGCGATGGTCGAGGTTCGGAAAACAAACTGATTTGTTATTATCTCTATAGCGAGGATAGCAGCGGGCAGCGAGGCTAGCAGTGCTGATGCAGGATAAATGCACCAATGATTTATTATTATTATTATTATTATTATTATTATTATTATTATTATTATTAGCACCGCGTCTTACTACCCGTTCGGGTTATACGCACTTACGCTCATGTGTAATGTTAGGGTGATTGTGAGATGAAATGAAGGACCTACAGTTTAACGTGGAATCCGAACCACGGTGGAGGCCTGGCATTCCCCACATTCACAAGATGTCTTGTCAGAGGTGAAGGAAGGGTTTGGTAATCAGATAAATCTGTACCGGGACCGAGGATTGAACCCCGGCCGCAAGCACAGAAGTCTGACACCTTACCCCTAGACCGCGAGGTCACCACCAAGGATTAATAATTTGGTTTAATCATCGCCACACATCCCTGTTCATAGCTCGGCGATATGCCATCAGCGAGGATGTAGCATAAATGTACCCTTAGGGGTATACTTTAACAAAATTCCTTCTTATCGGATACCTACGACCTAAAAAGAGCCTCCCTGTCTAATTTCAAGATTCCAGGTGGAGGGGTTCGGGAGATATGGTGATGAGTCAGTGTGTGAGTGAGTCGGGGCGTTCGTCTTAATATATCAAGATACGAGTATTATACATATGGTCACATTTTGGTATCAAGAAACATTTATAAAATACAAACTTTTTATGCTGTTAACATTACTACTATATTAATCATGTTATTTTATAGGTATAGATATAGCTATCAAAAGTGGCAGCTGCTGATCATATGACTTGACGTATGACTATGTGAAATTGAAACTAGATATTATAGTAGCGTTTCTAGCAGTAAGATATATTTCCTCCTATGGAAAGAAGACTTTTACTACAGTCCGCTTTAGATAAAATGGAACTTTTCAGATATTTATAAAAGTTTATCAATTTTTATTTGTTTACACTTGTCATGTAATCTGCAGCTAACAATTTTTATATATATTATGAATACTTATAAGATAACATTAATAATACAGTAAAATGTGATAAATGCAGATCTAGAAAAAAAAGTGTTTCTTTTTTCTAAAAAGTTTCTTCCTTCAACAATCCTACTATATATTTCATTTGTCATTGCTGTGTTCACTTAACCTATATTCTCACCAATGCTTTAAATGAAATGATAATTAAATATCCAAGACTTCAACTTTAAGTTTAATTAACAAGAACGCGAGTAAATACTGCAACGTCACGTGTTTATGTCACCATGTGAATTACTCTAACGAACTCTGAGCCTTGAAGTGGTACGATGGATGCTCAACTAAATGAAAAGATGAAATGTAAAAAAAAATGATAGGTTTTTATTTAAAAAGTACCCTTTAATTCACATCTGATGTCACTAAAAAGGATTCATCATGCATTAATTCATAACTAGCCGCTTCGGTGAGCCCGAAGATTAAAGGTAGGGTACACAACAAAATGTGTTTTGCAGTTTTTATATAAAAAAATTTGTTTTGTTCAAAATAAATCAAATATTTCTCCAGTAGAAACATAGAGTTTAATTTTCTTCACGTGGTGATATCAACACTTGTTGAATATTTCTCAAGGGTAACCTGGAATTTAATGACAAACTTTTCTTTTCATATAAAGAGTTTGTCATCTAATGCTGTTATGCTCATGAAAGATATTCGATATTTGTTGACATCACCATGTGGAGAAAATTAAACTATGTTTATACTGGAAATATATTTATTTTGAACAAAAAAAAATAGTTTGCAATAAGAACGGTAAAAACATTGACCTTTACTCGCGTCCGTTACACTCCCAACTAATCGTCAAGTTTGTCTAACTGGTGACAGGAAGGTCGGGGTTCGAGTACCAGGCGCACTTAAAAATTCCTAATTTGACATCATTTAGAAAGTTTATAAATTTAAAAAAATTAAATACACTAATAATTATTAATAAATAAATCACATATACATTTTTTATCTAATACTAAGTGAAGGATTTTATGTATTTGGGCAGAATGTAGTTTTTCGCTAATGGTTGGTTCTCATTCTCTCCTAGCTTAAACTCTGGTATATTTCCTCTATATTCCACCTTTCTCATCCTTACCTCATTCGTGTGGATGAGCTGTAAGACGCAGCGGAAAATAAATAAATTAATAAGAACCCTGTTATATTTATTAAAAAAATAATAATATTATAAAAAAACAGAAATTTTAGCTCAGAGAGTAGGGTGTCTGCTTACTGAGGTAGAGTCCCCGGTTTGATACATGCAATGGTCGAAAAATGTATCATTAGTAAAATTAGTGTTTTCTCTCTTTCACAGCTATGAATTAATGACTGATGGATCTGGGTGTTGTATCCATTTTAAATTTAAGTTATATTAAGAGTCGTGTGCTGATATAATCAGTTGGTTCAGAAAGTGTGCATTAAATACCTCAAATAAAATATATAAATAATATAACACCTTTTTCAAGAACTGTATGAATAACGTAGAATTATTTGTGTTATTAAATCTATTAGGTTTATGTGAAAATTCACTTAGTTAAATGTTGTTGTCACATAACAAAAATTTAAATTGAAATTATCCATAAAGTATATCTTTGTAAAGAAAAAATTATAAATAAGGTAAAAAAACACACTATACACCCCTATTATTTTATGCTAACATTTTTGAATTTATCTCTGCTTACATGGTAGATGTAATTTAATAACTAGTTGGTGTTAAAATATTGTTTGACTGCTGTTTTAAAAATGATTACATGTTAAAATTTGTCATATTTAGTGAGATATTTCAAATATGTTTATAATATAACGAAGTTTTATTCCTTCTTTGAAATTTTTGAAGATGCGAAAATTATTATGGTTGTAAAAGTTCGAAGCGAAGGAGATTTGACTTTCGACTTTGACATCTCGAAGCTTCGTACGCACCTACTAAATGAAAAATTGCAAACACGACTAACATAATATCGTCTTAAATTAGTGAATTAATTTTCACAACACGTAACTTTTTATTTATTATTGTAACATTAATTTATGATGTACTGTATACAACGTCACAAATGACAAAAGTTGAACATATGCGTGACTTTTAAATTTAAATATTGTCATTGGCGAAGCTTCATAATTATTTAATCCGGAATTTTACTTTCAGATCAAAGTTAAAGACGATGAATATTTGAAACAGTTTCAAAGTTTTTGGAAGCTTTGCACACCTTTACAAATTAAATAACTAAATAAAAGGATGGATTATATAGACAAGCTATTGTATTTGATAGGTACCGCTATAGCCACATCTTGATATCTGAGATCTGGTAAAGGAAATTGAACCCAGGCTCTTTGACTTAGTACGTCGATGCTCGTACCACTGAGCTATCCAGGAGTCGTCCCGTACCCAGGGTTATTCTTCACTCATATTTTAAGACAGTCTCTGTGATCTGAGGAGCGTGCAGAAATCGTCGGTTTCATATGAACGATAAATTAATATCGCGAGCTATCAGAAAACAGAGCCATCTTCGACTCGGGAAAGTTTTATTCTGCCACGAGTACAATGACAACTGTGCATCGTTAAATAGTTAAGTGGTAAGAACATTTTCCTTAATCAACCAAAGGCCACGGGCTCATTTCCCGTCTTTAGTCATCATTTTTCAAATTAAAGAATAAACTAAATAAAATAATAAGTAGCCAATTTCCGTGGTCAAATGATTTAAAAGAAGTTACTTTCGCAATAGGCTAGACTGCCAATTACGGGGAGATTAAGGTTCGAATCCCAGTCGAGTTTACTGAGGGTGCTTTACCCCACATATTTTATTCCTCTCTCTTGCTTTCCCCGAGTACATTTCCTCTAAATTATTATTATTATTAGCACCGCGTCTTACTAACCGTTCGGGTTGTACGCACTTACGCTAATGTGTAATGGTAGAGTGATTGTGAGATGAACTGAAGGACCTACAGTTTAACGTGGAATCCAAACCACGGTGGAGACTTCCTCTAAATTAAAACTTCCTTATTCCTGATGTATTAGAGTAATTAAAACATATGAACCACCTCGGTGGCGTAGTTGGCTAACGCGCTAGTCGTGTTGAGCTCGACTGCTGAGGACGGGGAGCTCGAGGTTCGAATCTCGGTCGGGTGAACTGGGGGTGGAGTTTCCTAAATGGTTTTCCACTCTCCCTCCACGCAAATGCGGGTTCACTTCCTCTAATTTACCCTTCCCAATTCCTAATCCATTAGCGTAATTAGTACTTAAAGCGTATAACCCGAACGGGTAGTAAGACGCGATGCTAAATTAAAAATTAACACACATGCGTATAAATGGGTAATAAGACGTGATGTTAATAAACAAATAATAATGAGGTGGATAGAACTGTAAGGGCTGATCAAAATGCAGCTTTTTCTGCGACGTGGCGGATGAATGTCTGGTTCGAAGCGACCGACGCCGCCAACTCGGTCCTTGCTTCCAAGAAATGCTGGGCCACCAACTCGCTTCAAGCTGCAATTATTCTGTTTAAGTGCGACAGTTGATTCATTTGTACAGTCACTGCAGCAAGACACTCGACACTTGGTCTGCTGTCAATACGTGTACGTATGTAACGCGATATCGCTTGGTTACAGTCCCAATTTCATACGAAAGAAAAATTACTGAATTTACTTTCACGTTTCACTTGTCAGGTTTAATATATTTTACCAAGATCTATAAAATAAAAATAAAAATATGGTAAAATGCTACCAATTTGTACCACAAACAAATAGGTTATGTATTTTTTGAAAAGACCTTTCAACAAGAACTCTACCAAGAACTCTACAGTAGTTGGAAAACTGGTCAGTGCTTTGCTACAAACGGTAGCCATGAATGTGTGTGGGAGAGAGAGAGAGAGAGAGAAAGAGAGGGGGTCAAAGGAAACACCGACATTTTGGAGGGAGTATCATGTTGAGGATGTATTTCAAAACATTAGATTTAAAAACTGGTATTGCGGTTAAATAGATATTTGCAAATATTACAAAGCTCCAATTTTTTTTTATCAGAAAACTCAATTATACAGGTTTATTTTTAAATTATATTGTCTTGTTTGCTTTTTTATTTCATGTATTTTAGTTAAAGGCAACACCATTATAAAGCCTTCTACGCTGTCAATTTTTAATGCACGAATAGAAAAACGTCAATTGGTATTAGAGGAGTTGGTAGTCTACCCTCAATGATCCAATGGGATGAAACAGTAAAGATCTATATATATTTGCTACCAAACCCTTCCTTCACCTCTGACAAGACATCTTGTTAATGTGAGGAATGCCATGTCTTCACCGTGGTTCGAATTCCACGTTGAACTGTAGGTCCTTCATTTCATCTCACAATCACCCTACCATTACACATTAGAGTAAGTGCGTATAATCCGAACGGGTAGTAAGACGCAGTGCTAATAATAAATATATATATTTGCCATTAAAGTGTGTGCGTCATTTTCCATTTGCATAGTAATTTATATGTGTTAAGTGGAATATTACGCTATTTTTTTAGTAACTGATTTATATCAGCCACATATACACATAGACGCTCCGGTGGTCCAATGGTTTAAGACGTCATTCTCTCAATAGACAGGGAGATTGCGGCTCAACTGTCGGGTATACTGGAGGGGGTATTTCCTAAACGGTTTTTCACTCTCCCTCTCCACAAACACGGGTACACTTCTTCTAAACTTTATCCTACTGTCCGACACCTTAGCTCAGTCGGTATCGTGTCTGTTTACTGAACTAAGAATCCCGGGTTTGATTCCTGGCATGGCCAAAGTTTATCGTTGGAGAAATATGGCTTCCCCCTTTCACAGTGATGAACTAACGGCCGGGGGCTGGGTGTGTGTGTCTGTTCTAGATTTAAGTTAGTTCATAAGTCTTGGTCTGAGATAATCATTCGGTTTAGAAAGTGCACGTTAAATATCTCTGTTTTTTAATTTTTAAATATACCTTACTCATCCCCATCACATTATAGTAATTATTAGATATGCGTTCGACCCGAGCGGGTAGTAAGACGTGGCGATAAAAATAATAATAAAAGTTACACAAACTAATAATAATGGTCATAACTAGATTTTTTTATCTTGAAAAAAAAATAGCTGTGCAAATTTCTTAGTAATAATAATAATTTCATAGTACAAAATTAAATAGTAATTAAATAAATCCAAATATATTTAATGTTGTATGAAAATGAAACGCGATCAAGACGAGTAAAAAGGTAATCTACAAGTAGGACATAGCAAACAGCGGATGGCAGAGTCCAGTTAAAAATAATTCCCTAATAACAGGGTATTTTAAAAAGCCATTAAAACTGTTCTTAGAGTCCCTGAGAGAAGAATGGGGTGCGTAGGGGGGGGGTACGTAATGGAGGCTGAACTTGAAATAAGTGACCAGGAACCCTCCTACGGTATTTTTTTTGGCAAACAGGAAACTTCCTCCCCCCCTTTTTTTCCCCTGCAAGTCACAAGGATTCTAACATCATTGGGCGCAAACGTTGTACGGGAGCATTCATGTTATATTTTTTAGTATCTAATTGTCCACCTTAAATTTGGACTATAACATTTGTAATTTGGACAACCAACTAATTTAATAATCTAATCCTTCTCAATTAATACAAGTTCCTTATTTAACATCATTTAGAGTTTTTTTCGAATTAAAAAAAAAAGCTAATAATTATGTATAAATATGATCTAGTACTAATTCTAAGTGAATGATTTTGTGTATCTGGGCAGAATGTTTTGTAAAAATGGAAGTATGGATGGTGAAATCGACAGACGGGTGAGTGCATTTCGGAGAGTAGTTTGATGTATGTGGACTATTGTAAAAAAAATGGAGTAGTATCGAAAGACGCAAATGTAGAAATATGTAAAAGTGTGTTAACGCCAACATTGTTTTATGGATGTGAAGAGTGGGTTTGTCAGGAGAAACTCAAGAGCAAGGTGAATACGGTTGTAATTAAATAATATCTAAGAAATGTATGTGGAAAAACTCGTATGGACAGAGTCGGTAATGAATGGGTGCTGAAGGAGAGTGGTTTGAAAGAGAATCGAACAGGTCAATGTGAAAGAAGCGTCTCGTGTTGGTTTGGCCATGTTGAGAGGTTGAGTGTGGACCAAGGTACGAATCAAATGTATGAAGGTAGATTGTGTGGATCAAAAGGAAGGAGTACGCCATGTAAGACGCGGTTAAATGTTGTAGACGAATGGGTGAAAAAGAGAAACATTAAGATTTTTAAGAATAAAAGAGCACGTATGACTGACTCTGTGCATGAATGTTGAAGCGAAGGGAGTATGCAAGGATAGGGAAGTTTGGAGTAGGGAGGACGGATTAAGTACGAAGCGGTTTTTTGATCTATATGTACAGTTTTATTGCCTTCCCTGTATTGAAACGGCGTGCTTACATATGTACGTATGTATATATATATATATATATAAAAATATATATATAATTAACAACATAGTCGGTGACCTGGCGGTCTAGGGGTAAGGTGTCAGACTTCTATGCTGGCGGCCGGGGTTCAATCCTCGGTCCCGGCACAGATTTATATGATTACCAAACCCTTCCTTCACCTCTGACAAGACATCTTGTGAATGTGGGGAATGCCAGGCCTCCACCGTGGTTCGGATCCCACGTTAAACTGTAGGTCCTCCATTCCATATCACAATCACCCTACCATTACACATTAGCGTAAGTGCGTATAACCCGAACGGGTAGTAAGACGTGGTGCTAATAATAATTAACAACATAATCCATTTTATGGTTTTATAGCATTTAGGATCGCTTTGTCGGTGAATCATGTTGATATTTAATTAAAAGCTATCGAAAATATGTATATAAAAGGAAAGGAAGAAAGAAAAATGTTTTTTCACACATTGTTTAAGGAGTGAAGGGAGGAAAGAGTCCCCACCTATCTTTTATTTATTTTTCTGACTGGTATTTTGACACATTATTATTACTATTATTTTGCGCTACGAAGGAGGTGCGGTTTATTTATATTAAACAAAGTACAACTGAAGAGTAAGTCAGCCAAATAATGGCTGTTGTGGTGTTTTTTTCCCCGTGTCTTACTACCCGTCCGGGATTCTAAAATGTCTCACGGCACAAACGTTCTCGTTCTCTTACCTAAAATTGGAGATATTTACTCAAAAATATTAATAAAAGGAGAGTCGAAATAATATACATTGTTGCAGAAACATTTCACAAAATAACAAAAATGAAATAAAATACACTTTTACAGAAACGTATTGAGAAAGACAGTGAGTAGCAGGTCTGCTTACCAAATTAATTTTTTAGACCTCAGTTTAAAAGTGCTTGCCAATATCCCAGAAGTTATTGGTTTTTTAAAATGTATTTCAATTAAAGTTATTTAGTATCTCAAAGAGTTGCGTAGATACGGTAAAATCTAGAAATTTCCGCTTATGTAAGGTATCACTAAAGTCATTTTCAGAAAAAATGCATTTTGTTTGTAATGTTAAACAGTGCCCGGGTACAAAATTTAATCAAAATCTTTATAGAGGATTTTGAGAAAAGATATATATTTTCTTTTTTCTCTTAATATTAGGGTTGGATAAATAATTTCAAAAAGTTTAGGGGGGGGGACCTTATGGAAACCTTAGATACCAAGTTTAAACACGATCAGTAAAATGGTTTCGGCCCTATCCCCAGTAACATATAGATAGAAATATATAACCTATAGACGGCATTGCAACACATGATTGATCAGGCTCTTGTGATCATGAAACGTCGAAATTCATTAAAATCTTGATTTTGAATTTTTTTAACGATCACAGTAAGTAAAGTTAAATTTCATTATACTTAATATAAATAAATTATCCAATAGTATATAAAAAATGATGTTGCTTCATACACTAAAATATATAAAAATAAGTTAAATTTAAGCTAATAGGTTCATACCCTATATATTAATAATAATATTTAGCACTGCATCTTACTACCCGTTCGGGCTATACGCTTTAACTACTAATTACTCTAAGGGATTAGGAATTGGGAAGGTTCAATAAAGGAAGTGAACCCGCATTTGCGTTGGGGAGAGTGGAAAACCATTTAGG
>CABEEJ010000282.1:42163-88188 GCA_901482245.1 Timema douglasi
GGGGGGGGTCCACCCCCCCCCCCCCCACTCCCCAATTCTGGGTATGAGTACGTGACTGACGCGATGAACATGTTTTGTTTTTTCCAAGTGATTTTATCAGAAGGTGTTGATAGGCTTTCCGGGGTTGGGTGTCTCAAACCTCCCTCCTTTTGGTTACATCCCTGCATTGTGGTCATGTTCCCCCGGTACACGACTTCACCTCTCTCTCTCTCTCTCTCTCTCTCTCTCATTGAACAGACCGCTACGCCGCCCCGTCACGTTCAAGTTACGTTTGATGCCTCGTAAAACGCTTCGGGGTCTATTGTGTGGTCATATAAACACCTGCGTCGCTGTCAACACGCCCACGGTCCCTCTTAACATCGTCTCGTCCTCAGGAGGATGTAGAACAAAGTCTCTCTTTCTCTCTAAGACTATAAATCAACTTCGTCCATGCGATCACCAAACATAAAGAACGCCCGCCTTTTCGGTCAAAGGCTTTCATTGGCGACGTTCTATCATCTTCAGTATTATTATTACCATAACTATTATTATTATTTCACCCCGTTCAACCATCCTTTAGAGATATATGGATGTGTGTGTTTGAAAATAAGTTACATTTTATTTTTAGGATACCTTTTATAGCTCCATTAAAATTGTATATTTTTATTTTTCAAGTGTGAAAACTTTGAACGCCCCAAAACAATTTTAATAACTAGTGTAACTCAAATGCCTTTTTTTAAATAATTTTTAACGCTAAACAGAATACCTATAATTTTTCTAGGTTTTGAGAACAAGCTTAGAACAAAATACCTACCTAAAAACTGTATAGGTATTCCTACCTAGGGCTAACCTCGTGCTTACTAATTTTGTCGAAACCCAGTGAAAATGCAATTTTACCTATTTTCAGTTAGCCCAGGATAGGTAAAGGTTTCTTTCAGAGGTGGCCAGTTTTAAGACAACTTTGGACACTCTTTTTATATATATAGTACACTAAAATATAAAGTTCAACCTCAACCGGTTATTTTTATATTCTGGTCCCTTGGAAAAAGATTTGTCAATGCAAACTCTCGAATTGATCCTGTATGTTGTGTATTTAACGTGTATTTTTTGGAACATAGATAATATCAGTACATGACCTATAAATTAACTACACACGTAAAACAAGTGTTTGAGTATTTAATAAGGAGGGGGTGTAAGGGACGTGAAAAAAGGTAAGAAAGTCTTTTAAAGTTTTCATACCAAAATCTATTTTTGGTAAAAAATAAATAAAATATTTCTTCAGTAGAATTTTTTTTTAATTTTCTTCACATATTGACCTCGACAGTAATTGTTGAATATTTGTCAAAGATGTCCTGGAATTTAATGACAGCTTTTTATCTTCGTATAAAAATTCTATCATCTAATGCCACTACGCCCATGACAGATACTCAAGAACTGGTGATATCACCATGTGGATAAAACTAAACTTGGCTTATACTGAATAACTATTTTAATTTTTTGGCAAAAAAAAAAAGTTTTACTGCAACTGCAAAAACG
Source organism: Timema douglasi (assembly GCA_901482245.1). Taxonomy (NCBI): domain Eukaryota; kingdom Metazoa; phylum Arthropoda; class Insecta; order Phasmatodea; family Timematidae; genus Timema; species Timema douglasi. The sequence continues at coordinate 43,679 of CABEEJ010000282.1, forward strand.
CCGGACTTTTCTCGCGTCCCATACACTCCCACCTGAATTGGTTAAAAGGACTGACTCGTTGACAATTAGTAAATATTGTCATCGTCATTGACAACCAGAATAGATCACACGATTTTTATTCTAACCACTATGAAAGGGGAGTGAACTTAATATATTTATCCATGGAATGGTACTCCACCCCCAATTTTTTTTTATGTCCAAACTTAACATATTCATGAGCTTTGTTTGAATAAAATTTGTGCTCCCCAAATTTACTTTATATTGAAAATTTAAGTGCCCATCTTAACCCACGTATAGCAACTAACGTTTATACATAAAATTATTTAAAATAATAAAAATATTTTACTGATCCTAATCTCGCTGTGGTTGAGTGAAGAACGCGAAAAAACCTCACCTACAGTAGTCCCATGTCTTCTTTGGTGCTGACTGACAGCTAACAGCTGACTTCTGACAGTCAACATTTAGGTATATACCTAAATGTTGACTGTCAGAAGTGAACAGCTGCTAAATACATGTTTTTGCAGATCATATGGTTCAGCGTGGTAACTTTTTAGAACTGTTAGCTGTCAGCTGTGAGCTGTCAGTCAGCACCAAAGAAGCCATGGGGCTACTGTAGATACGTTTAGCGGCCCGAGAGTAATCCTGTATTATCTGTATGTAATATCCCTGTTAGTCGGGCGATATAATCGTCCCCTTTATGCCACTTACACGCGTGTGCAAAATTGATGTTTTGAGAAAACGATATTCCAGTTTTCAATTACTTTCAATCGGAAAAATTAAGCTTGGATGAAAAAATTTAAGCTATTTAGAACTCGAAAACTAATTCGAGCTTTTGCTATACGATAAAATATTGACTAACAACTTGAAAAATGCAGTTAGGTAAAAACATCCAAAAATGCACATACATGCCTTTGATACAAGGGTGACAAATTGACTCTTTATAGCGTCTGTGTGCTAATATTTTCTCTATCATTTATGAGTTTCTGTTTTGACCCACATGTGGGGATGCAAAACAAGACATCAGTCTCGTCTTTTCTGGCTTACCGTCGATAAGCTAGGACCTCAGGGTTCGAGTCCCGGTATAGTGTACTTAGGGAGAAAATAATTATCATTTCTACCTCCATGAAAACTTGTACCTTCTTCAATCCTATCCTATTAGTATACATTTGTGAATAATCCATACAGGTAGTAATACGTGAAATATGGAAAGCAAGTAAGTACAACTTTACCTCATCCCAAGAGAATAAGCAGGTGTTATAGTGTCCAGGACTAATTAGTACTATAACAACCCATAACTACCTATATCCTAGGTTCGGTTACAATGTTAAGGAGTCATTTTTAAACTAATTAAAATTAACTGTCCTAGATGTTTTCCAAATCTCTCTCCCCCCCACCCCCCCAACCACCCCCACCCCAGAAAAATACAGGTTCATTACCACTGAATTTGAAAGTACGGGCTCATTACCTCATTACCACAGAATTCTACCGTTCCCATTCCTACTTCACTTGCACAGTGCATAAAGTCCGGATGGGTAATAATACAGAGTGAAATAATCAGAAAACAGAAATAGTTCCACGTTATTGTGACATATAATTTAAACAATTTAAATTCGAGAAAAAAAGAAATTTTATTATTTACATATATTTTTAACAAAAAGCTATTTGAAAATAAAGTTTAAAACTAATGATAAGATTAAGTTTCCTGCGTATATTTTATCTTCAAACGAAACTTTTCTAATTTTTTGAGTCACCTTTAAATTAGAGGAAAACCCCTTTTTCTAACTAATTTTGTTTTATTTATTTCCCTAGTTTAGTTTCGAACAAAGTCGTCACTATTCTAACATATTTTTGAAAGTGTAGTGCCTGTCTTGTGACGGAATTTAGGGAAGGGAAGTGGCTCATGCGTTTCATATCCTCTTCTGCTCTTTTTACGAGTCTGAACCATGCGTCCTAGTTCCTGCCACCTCCGCTTGGGCGTGAGTGTAGGCGGAACTTTGGAGGACGTGGCATTCCCGTCATAAACACTGGATGGACACACCGACACCAGATTTGTATCTCAACACCGACACCGTACTTAGACATATAAAATGGGCAGTGGCGGCTGGTGTATAGACACTGCGGAACTGCAGCACTCCTATTTCCACTTAATATTATCGATAACATTTAATATAATGAGTCATTTTCTTTTTAATTCTTTATTTATTGTTGTAGTACAATATATATTCCTTAAGCTTAATGTCAGTACTTCAGTATCCATCCCCCAGTTTATGGAAAATATACAAAAATCTTTGTATGGAGCTGTGCGCTTCACAGTGCCAGAGACTGTTGTGCGCATGCGCACAAAGGATGTGCCATATTCTGTACCATATTCTTGAATGTGATAAAGTGTAGAAGAGTGTAAAGTTAGATTATTATTCTGCTTCCAGCTATTTTATTTGATTAATTTTTTTCCCGTTTTTTTATTTAACAGAAAACTTTAACTATGGCCTTGCATCCCCAAGAAATAAGTTCTGTGACTGTAACTAAGGAAGTGTGTGACTATATATGTGTTGATATAATGGGCAGATATTCTTCCACTAAACACTTAGTAGCTGTTAAATTATTCAACAAGAAATTTTTCACTAGATTTAAGAATGAACATCCAACGAAAGAAATAGTACTGACCACTGAAGCTTATCCCATGATTGACAAAGAAAAGCTTGAAACTGAACTAAACGTATTCTATTGTAGGGCTGATATTCATGAATATTGCAAATTAATTGAGCTGCTGATATTCATATTGTAAAATAATCTAGATGATGCTTTTGGTGAAATTACGAAACTGATAAAAAATCCTCTTAACAATTCCCATGACTACATCAGAGGCAGAGTGCTGCTTTTCAATATTGAAAAGAATAAAAACTTCTTTAAGAAGCACTATGAATTCGGAAAGACTAAATTCTCTTGCAGTACTTTCAATGGAAAAAAATTTCCTCAATTGTCATCTAGAGATCAAGGCGAAAATTATTGAACTTTTCACGCAAATTAAAACAAGAAGAATGGATTTAATTTTTAAATGAATAGATTAAGCTTGAACCGTAACAATTTAAGTTAAAGTAAGTAAAAAGTTTTTTTGTTAAGATTTTACCAAGTTCCTGAATAAATTTTCTTTTTATACATGTTTTTTTCCTTTTACACAATTTTAAAACAAAGGCTAATAATTTTTCTGGAGCAGCACCCCCACTAATTTTAGCTACGAGCCGCCACTGAAAATGAGACAAAATGTAATGCTCAAAACTGATATCAACTTCAGAGCCTAAAACTGACTTCAAATTTATAGCTCAAGACTTACACCAGTTTTAGACCTCAAAACTGACAGCAATAGACTGGACTGCCGATTACGAGGAGATTGGGCTTCAAATCCCAGCCGGGTTCACTCATGGTAGTCTTTCCTAAATGGGTCTCTACTATTCCTCCACAAAAACTCGGCTATAGTTCCTCTAAATCCAACCTTTCTCATCCCTAAGATACAAGCATAATGTCGTAATTAGTACACATGCGGATACCGTGGACAAGTAGTATAAAAAAAAAGATTTTAAAGAGAAACAAATATAAGGTCTAGCACCATTTTTTTTCCTTCTCAAAAGCAAGCATTAGAAAATCAATAAATAAAAACAATTTTCAAGTAACCCTGGCGTCTTAAATTGTTGTTATTTGTTAGTAACTAAAGTTTGGAAAACTATTCTTTATTTACCGGTAAATTTATTAATATTTAATAATCAATATTATAGTTTGTTTATCAGTGCGTCTCACTACCTATTCAGGCTATACGCATATAATATGACATATTAGATAGGGATGAGAAAGAAAGGATTTTAAAGGTAAAATATCCGCATTTGCATTGAAGTAGGGTGAGAAACTATTTAGAAAAAACTAAGTATAGCTAACTGGGATCAAACCCCAATCTCCCCGCTACCAGAAGGCCAGTCTATATTCTAAAGTGACCATAAATAAATAATTTTTCTTTCAATCAAGAGTTTCTTGCTTCTTAAATTGTGTTGGCGTGCGTTTTAACAAAATATTAAGTCACGAAATATGAGTATTGTGGAAACGTATAAAATTAGCTTTCTCTGAAAATTACAGTGTGTCAGAGCTCGTTCGTAAGAATGACTCAGCAAATTATGATTCCCTTCATGTTGAACAAAGTTATAAACGACTTTGTAGTAAGTAAACGCACCGTTTAGATTCTGAAAAATGGTTAAAATAATGCCGCTTTTAGTAACTAATCATGCGAGCCAGGTAATTATGAAAGCTATGAATACTAGAAAACTCGTTTCCTAAAGGAACTGACTACCTAGGTAATTGAGATATTGCCAATCAGATGTTGCTCCTAGGTTAAATATTGGCAATAACTTTATCAGTACACGGATTTGGTGATCACGGGAATGAACACAAAACTATATTCCATGAACCTAAACCTAAATAAACTTATGCACACAGTTTTAAAATTGAAATTGTCCACTATTCAAAGATCAAAAATCCACATATTTTTCGTCCGGGAAACGAAAGTTAACGGTTATAGGAGCGTAAAACAGATATTTGTGAATCGAATATAATTTAATAGGCAGGATCTCAACACAAATTGTATTGTCACTTCTATTTCCAGTTCCATATTTGTTCTCCTACTGCCGGACACCTCCGCCCAGGAACGTTATAAAACTCCTTGGTTTATGGACGTTTATGAAGTTCTGATTGAATGTTCTAAAAATTTAATGTCTTAATATCAGGGCCCGGTGTGCTAGTATGTATTGAATTTGTTTGGAGCATGCATTGGGTACGCGGATGAAGGCAGCAGTCTCGTCTTGTATGGTTTTCTGGGTGATTAGGGGGTTGGGGTTCAAATATCAACCAACTGGTGTTTTTTCCCACGCCTCAAAAAGTTTCCAAATCTCCCTCCACGAAAATTCGAGTATATTTTTCATAAATATTATCATTTTCATTAGTGAAAATATGCGGGTAGGTCGGATGGCCAGTAATACGTAATGCAAACAATTATTTTATTAAAATAACATTCAAAATATTTTGTAATATAAATGCCATCTTACTATCACAACTATACAATGAATTTACATCTAAAAATCTTTAAAATTAATTTGTATGTGTTTTAATCAATTAAATTAGCTTAAATGCAAGTGTGGTTATTTTAAATGTAGTGAATGAAATTTAGGGGTACTACATAATGAATTTACATTTTCATTTTAAAACGGTATATAATGTTTAAATAATATGTTAATATCAATAAATCATATCTATGGTGAGTAAGCCTGCAATCGAACCATACCAATAGAGCGCCCGCCATCTGTTGGCGAATGTAGTATCATCTTCTGTGGTTAGAGGGTTTCATTGGATCACCACAATGAACCCTATGACAATTAATCTCAGTTTTTTTTAATACCAGAACATATAATTTTTCAAGTAGTTCCTTATTTGTCCTCACAAGGCTGAGCCGACCCCGTTCCAGAACCACTGCTTCACAGAAAAAAGATGTGTCGGGGATCAAATCCAAGACCTCTGGATCTGTAGCCAGGAATTTTGATCAGTAGATCTGAGTCTATTATGTGTAGATATACAGATATATTTAGATTTTGTAAATGTATGTTCGTGTTACAAAACTCTCTTGGCTAGCGTGAAAAAGATTAACTGATGTTTTCAGAGAAGGAGTCATGAGCAGGTGATACTCTAGTCTTGGTTTGTGGTCTGCTGGGGGGTCTGCTGTGAACACAAGTCCTGTGGGCGGATGTATCGTTCTTCAGGACATCCTAAACAGGTGGCTAATTATCACCTAGGTTTTGCAGGTATGAAGTCTACCGAAATAATTGAAATATCACAAGATGTGTTTGAAATTTGTTTAAACATGAAGCTAAATACTTAATAATTCAAGATTTGCAAATTATGAAACGAATCCGAATATAAATATTTTATAATTAAATGTTGTTTAATCAAAGACAAATCAAATAATGGGTTATTTTATTCTAAATTGAGTCGAATTAAAATAAGAAACATATATAACTTGTGCTTATAATATATATATTATTAATATAAAGAAATTCGCAATTTTCTAGCATCAAGTCAAACAATGACTTGTATTAATGCCAATTTATTTTAAAACAAATGTCAAATTATTCAAAAGTTTTACTTTTAGATTCAATTTTCTTATTAAATGACGTCAAATCCAAATCTGGTATTTATTTAGATTTTTTTTATTCTATCTAAATTTTTATACTATTAAGATTCGGATTCTCGAATCGAATATGAATTCTAGCAAGATTCAAGTTAGGATTCAAAAATACGAGCCTTACAAATATTAAAATTGATGAACTAAATTATAGTTTCAAAAATGCACACCTGCCTACAGGAAATTAAATCTTGAACCAAACCCTCGTAACGAAAATTCACACTTGCATACAAGAAACTAAATATTGAACAGTTTCAAAATTAACACTTGCCTACAAGAGATTAAATTTTGGATTGGAGAATTAAAATCCTTGTGTCATAAGTTCACACTGTGTTGCATACATGAAATTCAATTTTGAACAAAATCCTCGTTTCAAAATTCACATTTGCTTGCAAAAAAAAAAAAAAAATCGAACCCTAGTTCCAAAAATTCACACTTTCCTGCAGAAAATTAAATTTGGGATGAAATCCTTGTTTCAAGAATTCACTCTTTAGTACAGGAAATTCAATCTCGAACACAATTCTTGTTTAAAAAAATTCACACTTGCGTGCAAGAAATTTAATTTTAAACAAAACCCTTGTTTAAAAATTCACACTTGCCTATCGGAAATTAAATTTCGAACAAAATTCTGGTTTAAAAATTCACACTTGACAATATTAAATAAAACTTTAAACAAAGTGTTTGTTTTCAAAATTTCCCGCGCCAGTTGAAAGTGTAAGTAAGAATGTTACTTGCCGCAGGTCTGCCAACATGTGGGTGCGGTGCTCAGAGTCATTGCTCCTTGCCTGCCTTTGTTGTACCTGGATGTGCCCTGTGGCTTCCCTGCCAGCCGCCGAGACGGGACCCAATGGACAGATACCAGGTACTAGGGCCATGCCATCATCGTCAACAATACGTCATCATAATCGTATAGGGAGAAACCTGTTTTGATAGTTACATAAGTCTATAAAACAATTATTATAAATGTACACGTCAAATCATGTGATCTGCAAATGTTTTTTTAAATTGTATTTTATCACCCCGTATTACTTACTACCTGTTCATATTATACGTATATATGATAATTACTCTACTGGGATAGGGAAGAGGAAGAAAGTATTTTAGAGGTAATATACCCGTTTTTGCCTGGAAGGAGAGTGGGAAACCATTTTAAAAAAACACCCTCAGTACGCCTGACTGGGATTCAATCCCCAATATCTCCGTCTTCAACAATCCAGCCTAACACAAAAGTGACGCCTTAGACTATTCGTCCACTGAAGCGAGTCTGCAGCTTTTTATTTATATAGATACTATCAACGACTATTTTCTTTTTAGAACCACACTTTACTAACTGTTCGGGTTATACGCCTAAGTACTAATTACACTAATGGGTTAGGAATTGGGAAGGTTTAATATAGAGGAAGTGAACCCACATTTGCGTGAAAGGAAAGTGGTAAAACATTTAGGAAAAACCAACCCCCAGTTAACCTGAGCAAGATTCGAACCTAGATCTCCCCGTCCTTGGCAGTCCAGCCCAACATGAAACTAGCGCGTTAGCTAACTACGCCACCGAGGTGGGTCAGTGACTATTAGATAACACAAAGCCCCAATATTGTATTAGGTTTCTGGCAGAATTTTTTCTTCAATCAATATTTATAATATTTTATCATATTCTTTTTTTGTTATCTTATATTTAATATCCATCAAAAGTGTTGGCTACATTTCACGTGCATTGATTTATGAGAATAAAAAAAATTAAGCTGCTTTTGAAATTCTCAGATACTGAATGTTCTTACCCACGGGTATATCGAATAGATTTATCACCTTATTCAGTGGTCAAACGGTCTAAGGCGTCACACTCACATTAGACTATCGTCGATGAAGGGAAGATTGGGATTGGAATCCCGGTCGGGTGTGCCGAGGACAGATTTTCACTAGATGGTTTTCCACGCTCTCTATACTCAAATGTTGGTAAACTTCCTCTAAATTCAACCTTCCTAATCCCTAACACTCCTAATCCCTAACACACTATTGTAATTAGTACATATGCGTACAATCCGATCGGGTAGTAAAACGTGGTGCTAAAAGAAAGCTAATTTTCCTCCTACCAGAATTTTACAACACACTTCGTTAACGCTGAAAGATATAATATATAAAGAAATATAGGAATGTTACCTTGCAGATTATATGAAGTGTACATTAAGTATTGCATTTGGGTACAAATAAAATTGTTAAAAACTCATTAAAACAAGTGTTAGGAACCTTACAGAGGCCTACATCGCATAAATAATGGAGGGGGGAGGGAGAAATGCACAAAACTTGAAAATATAATATTCTTTAAAATCTACTAGGCCTAATTCATTACTCCCGCAATAGAGGGTACACTATATTCTAAATGTTGACTGACTCATCCCTACTAATTAGTATAAATACGTGAAGACCTTGGAAAAAGCACTGCGCCCACACCTCTCGTGGATAGACATCGGTTTGCAACCTGTTGACACCAGTAACTTTATCTTTACATTATTTAGACTTCCACGACCCATGCTTGGGGTGCGTCACATGGAGGGGTTGGCACGAATAAAGTACTCCAAATTGATCACTTAAAGATATATTTAGGTTTGACATAAAACCCATGGTCGATCCAAGCACACAATAATTAACAGTCGAAAGAAAACCTCTCCATATTTCCCAAGTGAATGCGCAATTAAATAACATAAAACAATGACGTCACAAAATAGACAAGATTAGAATGTAGCGGGAGTCCCTTCAAGAACGAAACTACCGCCCTAGTCTGGGTCGAACTGACATGCTCATATGTAAGATCCACATCAGAGTAAGAAACCTCCGAGCTACACTAACACTGGGTGGGCAGTCACGCATCCCAAAAGGGAATCCCTAATAAAGTTCCAAGATCAAACCTCGCCCCTGGCAAGTCAATCACGATGGATAGCTTTGAAGTCTATACTTGGAGATTGCGACAACCGTTTAAGCAGGGGCCACTTCGAAAAACATACAAAAAAAAAAGCGTCGACAAACTCGGTTCAGCACTAGGACATGCTGGACAAAAAAAAAAAGCGGCGACAAACTCGGTTCAGCTCTAGGACATGCTGGACAAAAAAAAGCTTCGATAAACTCGGTGGCGCACTAGGACATGCTGGACAAAAAAACACTTCATTTTTAAAATGTATAGCTAGGAAGTGAAAATTCAACTATCTAAACCTATATTTATAAATTAATTGAGATAGCTTATTTTAAAACTATTGCTTTCAGGCTTGAACTGCGTTGAGGACATAGGCCTACTTTAGGACGTTTCGGTTGTAGTTGTAACAGTCCCTATCTGGGATTAGTGATGGAATAAGTTTTCTTTTTGGATGAGAACGTTAGTTTTAATTCAAACACCGGCCACGAAAGTTTTCAAAACAAATCTTTGAGTGGATTTTACTTCTTTGAGACCACCTCTGTGATCTAGTGGTCAGAGTTCCTGGCTACAAATCCAGAGATCCTAGGTTTGATCCTCGAAACTTACAGATTATTCTTCAACTCAACTTCGTGAGAACAATTGAGGAGCTACTTGAATAAAGAAGTAGTGGCTTTGATCTAGAAAACTGAGATTGACAGCTGGATGGTTAACTAGGCTGATCACATGACGTCTTCTCTCTGCAAATGTTGGTACTATCTTCGCAACATACGGCGGCCGCTAGGTCAGTCGGTATAGCTCGGTTGAAGATTGAAGTCATGGAGTTTTTTCCTTACTGCTTTGAACTTGATAGTTAAACTAGTTCAAAATGAATATCAAAACAAAGGTTGTAGACAATTGTTTTATTTAAAATAACTTGTTTTCAGAGCACTGCACGTTGCCACCAGATAAAGGGGTGTGTCGGAGTTTTGTACACAAGTGGTTCTACGACACGGCCGCCAAGAAATGTTTCACCTTCATATATGGAGGTTGCCCCGGCAACGACAACCGTTTCGATACTCAGGCCGACTGTCTTTTGTCCTGCGCTCAAGGAAACTGTGAGTTTTTATATTTTTACTTTTAAACTGCACGCTATGTAACGGAGTCTTAAGTAGGCATGAGCTTTGGAAAAATAATTCATAAAAATAAATTATGAGTTTGATCTTAAGCTGCGCGTTTTGAAACGGATTTAAAAAAAAAATGTGAGCTTGATTTGAAGTTGCGTATTATTGAAAGTTCTGCCTTATAAACGTTATCAACAATATAAATATTAATTGTTGTATTATTCTTTAATTATTCTAACTAAGGTGGGATGGAAGGGAAAGCAAGTTAAGAACAATAGGACTAATTTTTCAGGTACTATAACCAAAAAAATATTTGTTCAATAAATAAAACATTGCTTTAGTAGATAACTTAGTTTAATTTTTTACATGTAGTAATCTCGATAGTTCTTGAATATATGTAAAGCACATCGTGGAATTTATAGAAAACTTTTTTTTACAAATACCTCTATGCTATGCTATATATTCAAGAACTGTGGAAATTACCACGTATAGACAATTTATATATATATATATACACTGAAGAAATATTTTATTAATTTAGGCAAAAAGGTATTTTTGTTAAAAATACTATCCTAAAAATTTGTTCCCTACGATCATCCCTTAAATTTTATGTTTAAAATTATATAAAATTGCTACACTAGTATAGATCGTAAAAGTATCCCACTCTACCATAAAATATAAGTAAATACATTTATAATATAGGTAGCTTTGGCTACGTAAACTTAATAATATTATTTTTGCTCCAAAACTTAAATTATGTTTCCATAAATTCCTCCTTCACCCTTCTATTCTAGACCTTGTAAACTACTATAACACCCCTTAAACAACTTCTAAAGCTATTCAATATTATAAAAAACAATTTATTTAGCTTTGAACCCCCCATTCCCTTATTCGTAATCCTACATAGCCTACGCCTCAGGTTGTGCCAAGATCTAATCACCACCTCACTTCCACTACCCCTGTTTGCGAACAGACACTCTCCCGCCGTACCTCAGGAAGCCGGACGAGTTGCCGAAGCCACCCGCGATAGCGAAACCCAAACCAGAACGCGTGACCTTCGCCCCGATCACAACCACCAAAGCTCCTGTTCCTCTGGCAGAACGCGGAGAGGAGCTCACTTTTGCAGAGACGGGACACCACAAGGTGTTCATGTTCGCTCATTCCAACACCTTCATACAGCTGGACGGGAACAGGATTCCTACCTTCCAGCTCAGGTAAACTGGACACCAATCTTCTTACAGTCATCTCTTTTCATCCTACCAGGGAATTCCATTAAGTAAGGCCTTTCAAAAGACTATTAGTAATTATTATTATTATTAGCACCACGTCTTACTACCCGTTCGGGTTATACGCTAATGTGTAATGGTAGGGTGATTGTGAGATGAAATGAAGGATCTACAGTTTAACGTGGAATCCGAACCACGGTGGAGGCCTGGCATTCCTCACATTCACAAGATGTCTTGTCAGAGGGGAAGGAAGGGTTTGGTAATCAGATAAATCTGTGCCGGGACCGAGGATTGAACCCCGGCCGCCAGCATATAAGTCTGACACCTTAACCCTAGACCGCCAGGTCACCTACTATTAGTAAGAAAATTAGGTTATACTATTTTTTTATCATCACATCTTACACCCTGTTCGGGTTAAACGCATATATAATAATAATTACTCTAATGGAGAAGAGATGAGGAAGTTAGCATTTTAGAGGTAATATACCCGCATTTGCATGGAAGGAGAGTGGTAAATAATTTAAGATAAACCACCCTCAATAGACCCGACCGGGATTGGACCCACTATCTCCCCGTATTCAACAGGCCAGTCTAACACGAGAGTGAAGCTTTAGACCATTCGGCCACTGAAGCGGGTTGGGAACAGGTAAAATTTAAGTAAAAAAAAAAGTAAACACTAACATTATCAAATTGCATCCATCACTCGTCTTCAATACTTCTGATATATTTGAAAGGTGTGTCCTCAACAAGGATTTGTATCCTGAACCTTCATACCAACTAATTAAACGGGCTTATGTACACTCTGTTTAACCTGAAAGGTGGTTCGTCATTTAGAAGGCTTACACAATGTCCTTAACATATAAGCTACGTCATAGTGGAAATGAGCCAGGTAAATTTGCTACCTTTCAGGATAAACGGAGTGTAATATTCGACACACCCTTTAAAATATCTCCAAAGACTCCATTTACAAGACATGGTTCAATTTTCATAAGAAAAGTCTTATCTGACATCTAGAAAAGCTACTTGATTTATTTTTCCATGTACAAACGACAGGCTATATTATCTGATTGATATATATCTATAAAATAATACTAGAAATATAGTAAAATGCTATCAATGTGGACAGCAAAAAAAAAAAAATGTGTTTATTTTCTAAGAGGCCCTTGATATGAAAATTGTAGTGTAGCGGTTTTAACCTTGGTTGAAAGGTCACATTGAAGTACTTCAACGATTAAGCTTTGGAGGTTCCTGTGTAATCCAGAGCAGGACAAAATATCTGCAAGTCTTCCGATGCATGCGTCTGATGCGTTGTGTGTTTGAAACGAGTCGTAGTCAAAGAGTAGGGCCATTCTATTCATGACGGCTGTGGGTTTTCATAGTTTTGCGATTTGTTTCTCGTCTCTTCAGACTGTGCCGCGAGATCTCGTTCCAGTTCCGGACCAAGTTGCCGCACGGTCTGCTGGTCTACCACAGCGTGAAGGACAGACCCGAGGGTCTGGACCCTTACGCCTTGTACATCATCGTGGAAAACGGACAGCTGAAGGTCGTCCACGTGTTCGGGAAGTACTCGACTTCGGTCACAGTCGGGAAGGGTGAGTCGATAAGTTTATCGTGGAACTCTAAGAATCTTCACTGTCTCAAGTTGCGTAATCGTTACTTTCGAGCGGAAATTACGTTTAGTGACTTTTTATAATATCTATAATTATTCATAGGCTCTAGAAAGTGGTATATTAAGGTTTTGGCCACTCATAGGCCCAAAAGTAATTTCCATAACCCTACCCCCGAATCGAGTGTGGAGGAACGTAGACTGAGATCAGTGTCTTACAAATTTTCCTAAAAAAAATTTTTTTGGGTCCAAATTTAACTAAGCATTGTTTCAGTAAATATGTTTAGCTTAATTTTTGCACAATATGATAATTTAATATATTTTTTTTAATATCTGTTATGGGCATCACGGAATTCGAACATCACTTTTTCTCTTGATTTAAAAAGTCTTTGCACTAATTCAGTGATGCCTATGACAGACATTTAAGTACTGTGAACTGTGCAAAAAAAAAAAATCAAACTAAATGTATATACTAAAGAAATGTCTTATTTATTTTTACCAAAATATATGTATATTGATATAAAAACTTCAGGTAGGGCTAGAATCGATACTCACATAATCCAAAAAGTAAAATTTTAGAAATTCATGGAAAACCTGTATTGGCTATTTATTTTCATTCCCGCAGATCTATCTTTGCCATCTGGTGTAGATGAGCATCACATTTAAAATGGCAGCTCAAAAAGATAAATAATTCATTGTTTGTTTAAGTTATTCTAGTTTAATTCTTGTATTACGCGAGCTTTGACTCAAATTTCACATGATCCAAGCCAGTAGGAATAAAAACTAACATAACGGTATTTAACTAATCATTAGTTAGACCCAACCTTAACTCGATCATTGAAAGGATATTTCTTGAATAATAAAAACATCTCTCAGGTCACCTTTTCTTTGACGTAATCATCAGGAAAATAAATCAAGTAGTATAATATTAAATGTCCCAATTACATAAAGTGAGTAAATAACTTTGTTGTGTTGTTAGTTATTGCCTCATTTAAAAAAACAAACCAAGGTGACTTTGATTCATTTCCAAGGTCTGAACCGAGATGAATGGCACAGTGTCATGGTCCGTATAGACGTGCACGGGGCGCGCCTTCTCGCCAAGGTGGACGATAAACAGGAAGAGACTAACGTCCTGGGACTTAATCCTTCCATAAACTACGGAGTGTCCTCTGATCTGACGTCCGTCGTGCTGATTGGAGGTGATTACAGCTAAGCTGAGAACATGTCATGGCAAACCTGAGGAGCAGAACTGGGGCATAACACCTAACTGGAGCTTAGTATGCTTCAGTGGTGCACCTAGAAATATACTTGGGGAAGGAAGCATACATTTTGTCAAGTATCTAAAAAAATTGTACTTTTTTAATTTGGAATTTTATGGGAACTTTAAATGTGTGAAGCAGTACACCTTTTAAATGTCAAGTAGTAAACCTTGTCTAAAAATGTAACCTATGTATTCAACACACATTTAGTGCTCTGTATTTTAACTAGATTTAAAATGTTTTAAGTTTTTATTGCAATTATTTGTTATCTTAAGGATATGTCTCCACATAGATATTAGGCCTATCCATAACACAACAGTTCCAGTGAATGTTTTATCAATGTTTAGGAGGTTGAAAGCCACATTTTAAAGTGTGAATCGAAGTTGAAGCGAAGATGTGAAGCAATATTAGACGAAGATAATGTATTTGTTGTTGTCACTCATCATTAAGTAACTTGAGTTCATTAGGTTCATTTGAGTAAAGAAAAAGGTTTAGAGAAAAAAAAAGCCCACTATATTATTTTATGATGACAAGTCTTATTTGTCTTTGCAAACGTCATAAATGTTATCTAATGACTAGTCGATGTTAAAAAGCTGTTTAGTTAGTAACTCTTTTAAAAATTATTTTATGTTGAAAAAGCATTATTTCATATTCAGAGAGATATTTCAATGTTAATAATTTTATAATTTAAATTGATGAATATAAACAAAAGTTCAAATTTATGAAGAAAGCCCACCTAGGGAAAGAGGAAAATTTAGGAAGAATTCAATGCACAAAAGGTGACCTCTTTCTCCCTTGTGTCTTCTATATTAGTAGTCACACATATTTAAACACAAATAGAGTAATAAATAGTAGAGCATTGTTGACTTTTTTGTTTTATAAATACAACAATGCCGAAATATTACTCAATTTGATTTTAAATGCGTGTGTGACTAATTCTACTATAGAAGACGAAGAAAGTAAGATGTCACTTTCTGTGCATTGGATTCTTTTCACATTTTCCCTTGGATGGTATTTCTTGATTAAATTTCAACAATTAGTTTTTTTTATAGCAATTTTCATTATTATAAAATCATTCAACCATTTGGCCTCCTCATTGTTAAACACATAAGTTAATAATATATTGAAGTGTTCTTATTTCTTTTGAAATGTTTCGAGGATGCGAAGATGTGTGGATGTTGAAGTCGAAGCAAAGGAAATCTAACGTTTGACCCGGACATTTCTAGGCTACATCATACCTTTATCAATCTGTGATATTTGTTTCTGCAGGTCTAAGCCCGGAGGAGAAGCTACACGGTGTCAAATACATCATCGAGTCTTTCGTCGGTTGTATCAAGGACATGGTGCTGAGCGCTGGCAAAGCAGCCTCCGACCTTCTCCCTATCCGACCACTCATTGCCACGAAGCACGAGAACATCGTAGAAGGTTGCATTGACAAGTAAGACCTATATTAATTACTATTTTTACATTGTTTACCGGTGCCAAAGGAGGGAGGATTAGCACCACTAACCACTCTTATATAGTGTCTCAGTGGGTAGGCATTGTCCTAATAACTTAGCCTCAACTTCAAAATATTAGGTCAAAATTGTATTCAAATACTTAAAAAGCCTCATCGTCTAGTTAGATAATATTTCCAATTAAATTCAGCAACCCTTACAACTTAGCTCATATTCGTTTAGGGCAGATTCCACAAATATTCTTAGCAACTAAATTCAGCAACTCGTACGACTCCGATCTTATGATGGCAGGGCGGATTACACAGATAATCTCAGCAAATAAATTCAGCGACTCGTACAATTCAGCTCATATAAGGAAGGACAGATTCCATGGCTAATTTTTGCAAATAAATTCAGCAACTCGTACAATTCAGTTAATATTATGGAAGGGCAGATTCCATGGATAATGTTTGCAACTAAGTTCATAAACTCATACAACTCAGAGCTAACGATTGCAAGACATTTTCCGCAGATAATGGGAACAGTACAGGTATTAAGCCCAGTAGGTTACTTCGTTAGCGTTCCCCCACTTCCCGCCTCCCCCAGTTTATAATTATTTTCCAATATGAGCGAGCCATGCTAGGGTTGTTGTTTGAGATTAACCCTACCTATGTTCTGTTGGGTGTTTAGGTGCAGAACTAGCGAGAACCTGTGCTTTGTGGGCAGTCGCTGTGTGAACCACTACAACGGGCTCACGTGCGATTGTTTTGGCAGAAAGTACGAAGGAGAGCAATGTGACACTTACAGTATGTATTTATAAACTATCTCCAGGTGAAACGGAACAAAATAAATGGTACCACACAATCGTACATAGTTTATCACATATTCTATTTGTAATAAAAAGAAACATTAACAAAAATTATTCAATATACCACTAATATATTCTTAAACATTTTTCTTTGAAAGCATTGGTATTCATTATATAGAAACAGTAGGAATTTATCAGTTTTAAACAGAATCTTTAAAGCTATTTTAGAAATTTTTCAAAAATCATTCAACTGGAAACCGCTATTAATTTTAGAGCTAGAACCAAAATCACGATTTTCCCGCTTTGGTGGCAGCGTGGTCTAACGCGCTACTCTTGAAGTAGACTAGATTTCCGATGACGGGGAGATCGAGATTATTTTATTCATCCACGCATATGAGGGTACACGTCCTATAATTATAATTTTCCTAATACCTAAAGCCACTAGCGTAATTAATACGTAGGTGTATAGCCCGAACGGGTAGTAATAGACAGCACTAGAAGAAAATAAAATCACGATTTACCTCGAGGTCTGACCATAAATTGTTTTTGCACCGTGTCTTACTGCTCGTTAGGATATGTCCTAATTACACTAATGGTTTTAGGAATGCGGAAGGTAATATTTATAGGAAGTGTACCCATATTTGCGTGGTGGTAGAGTGGAAAATTATTTAGGAAAAATCCCCCTCAGTCACCCGACCGAGATTCAAACCTCGATCTCTCCGTCATCGGCAGTCTATTCTAACACGAGAGTAGTGAGTTAGACCATGAACATATTATTAATCTAAAATATTACTAAGTTTGTGTTATGTTTATTTGTTTCAGCTGCTACAATTCTAACCATGCGTGGTTCCTCCTATGTTTCTTATCGGGTCTACGACTGGAAAGATCGTGTACACTCAAGAGTGAGCCGTATTAGTCTATTCTTCAAGGTGAGTGTTTTTATTTATTCAATAGATCACCCCCGAATGAACAGTTCTAATTTATTCTTTGAGCTAAACGATTAGTCTAGTACTTTCCAGTGAAATGAACTTATATTTTCTTTAATTTCTAGCCTGTTGTTTGAGGGTAATTATATCCTTAATGGTTTTCCACTCTCTCTCCAGGCAAATACGATTAATTGTCCTCTAAATTCTACCTTATCTATCCCTAACATTTTATAGTAAACATGCTAGTCAAATAGCCAGGGTGCCAAAAAACAACTATAGGAAGGAAATTTGTCAGTCAAAAAGTAAATATAGCTACTTCATAATATTCATACGTCAAGTTATATTTCTTGAAGCTTTTTCTTTTATTAGGTAGTATAGGTGTAAATAAAAAAAATTATAGTAAAATTTCATCATACCCTGGAAAGTAATAAATACTCTTATCTTGCTTGTCTCCACTATGACTTATAGTATCAGACAGGTTCGTAGCGTAGGTAATCAAGTTAAGATTGTTATTTTGATGGTAAAACGAAGTGTTTTTGGTGGTGTATGTGTCGTCAGACTCGCTACGATGACTCGGTGCTGTTCTACGCTAGCGGGGAACCTCACGGGCACCACTACGTCGCCGCGTCAATCAAGAACGAGACGGTGCACGTGAAGATCGACCTGGGCGATGGACCGGTGGAAGCCACTCTCGGTAACTCGGTCAACGACAATTACTGGCACAACCTGACCATCGCCCAGCACGATACTGACCTCACGCTAAGGTTGGACCACGAGCAGCACGATCTGCAGCTCTCGGGACCGAGGAAACACCTGTACATCGACCCGGAGATCTACTTCGGTGGGGGGCCTGAGCTGCACAAGAAGATTGGTGAGTTGGTTCAAGGTGGAATTAATAGAGAGTAGTACTGTAATCAGGAGAGCCGGATCGGCAATTATTGTACAAGAAGAAGGATGAGTTGGTTCAAGGTGACATCCATAGAGAGCAGTAGTATATTCAGAAGGTGAAATGTGGAGGACACCTCCATATTATGGTCTAAATAGTTTCCTCATATATACATGTTAGATACATTTTTCTCAATATACTTTGAGTCATCTAAGAAACATATAAACAACTAAGGCCAAGTTACAGTTAGATATTTCTATGAAAGATGGTGTTTGGCACAGGTTTGGTGTCCAGCAATAACTTCCCCGGCTGTCTCAAGTACGTGTTCTTCAACGACGTGTCCGTGCTGTACGAACTCCAGAAGGCCAGCCCTAGGGTCCACTACCACGGGGTGCTCCGGCCAGAACTCTACGAGACGGACGTGGAGGTGATACCCATCACCTTCCCCTTTCCCGCCTCCCACATCTGGTGGCCGTCGGCCAAAGGTCAGGACCTATACCTCAAGTTCGACTTCAAGAGCAACCGCAACATGGCCGTGTTAGTCAGCAGCGAGGTCATCACGGCCGCTGGCAAGGGGTACTGGGAGGTAACTGTTACTTTGCTATCTGTATCGCCGTTGTCTTGAACAGGCACTTAACCATCTCTCAAGGTCACACTCAAATTTATTATCAGAGGAAGGGCCTTGTCTGACAGCTGGAAAATTTGCTAGAGCTAGAAGGTGACATTTTTGATGGGAATATGCATCTTCTATAATAATATTCAAAAATTGAAAAAAATATTCAATTTCATAAAAATTGAAGTTATTATATATTCTAAATGACCAATTCATTTTTAAATTAATGGAGTAAGGACGAAGATGGTAGACTTTTAAACAAATAAAATTTCATTTGATTGAAGGTAAAGTGGAGGGATATTTAGTAAAAACCGCCCGCAATAAACCCTGGTGGGATTAAATCCCTAACTTATCCATCACTGGCATATCAGAGAAGAGTAGTGTCCACGCCTTAGCCTACGTGAATGACGATGTGGCTGCCTGTTTAGAAAGATCCCTTTTAAATACAACAAATAAATCAAATTACAACCAAGCTAATTATCTTATATTTGTCAGGTGCGAGTGGTGACGGATGAGATCCGTTTCGAGCTTGTGCCCAACACCGCCAACAACGTGACCCACCTGACGGCTGTCAAGTTTGACAACCGTGGTGGCTGGCACGCCGTCGAGCTCTCCTACGTGAAAGGAGAGGTGAAGCTGACGGTGGATCACAAGAACAAGAACGTGCAACTGTTTGGGCTGGAGTTTGAGATGGGAGAGAGGATCATCATCGGAAGTGGGAGTTTGGCGAACGTAGGTACGAAGTGGATCGACAGAACCTTTTTATTCTTGTCCAATACGTCCGTCCTTCTAACTGTGAGGGTTGGATGCACATATTAATTCTAATGGATCTTGGATTATGGAGGTAAAATATAGAATAAATATATGCTTCGTTTACCCCTTATGGTAGTATGGTAGCATTTCAACCCAATGGCCCTATCTCATATGCTATGGCATAGTAAAACAATGTAAGCGGAAAAATAAGGGTAATTTGCTTGGAAAAAGGATTGGAAACCATTTAGTAAAATCATCCTAAGTACACTTGGCAACTGACGAACACATACGTTGCATTTAATATCGATGGCAAACTATAATAGTTGACGATACAAAAAGTCACCTTTTTTTTAAATCGACTTTCTTGAATAGATGGATTTTAGTACAATTTGTCTGTTCCAGGTATCGTGGGCTGCATGCGGGACATGGTGATCAACGGGGTGAGTCTGGAACCTCGAGCCATGGTACGGACAGAACACGCCGTGGGAGACGTGTCTCTGGACAATTGTCAGTTGGTCGATCCTTGCACCCGACCCAACGCATGCGAGCACGGTGGAAAGTGCTCTGTCAGGGACGACAGGGTGGTGTGTGACTGCAAGGGGACAGGCTACCTGGGCAAGAACTGTCACTTTGGTAGGTCCTCTCTCGCTGAGTCAGCTGTGTCCTTCCTCTCCTTTCTCCAGGTGAATGTTTGTCTGGTTCCTCATTGTGTTATACCTAACAGATAAGCCTATCTTTTACAGACGCAGATTTTGCACAAGGTATTCTCCCCATTCTTTTTATTTACTCTAGAGAGAACATTTTTCTAGTGTTCTAGAAAATCTTAGTCCCCTATTTTATCAAATTAGGACTCAATGTTCACGTTTCCTCCAATATCTGGGATATTTTAAGTTTAGAATTGTTCCTATGAATATACCATTCTCCATAGTATCTGTACAAAATTTCAGCTCTCTAGTACCTTAATTGTACGTTACGTCTGTTATTTTAGATCACCATCGCAGGTATGTCAATTTTCGGATATTTTTGGTAAAGAGGCCAATTTTTTTAGCTCTCTAGTAAATAATAGGAAAGTCAAGGAAAGAGCTCTCGAAGGGCACACAGACACCGCATGGATGTTATATAATAAAGTTTCTTAAATGGGGAAATGTTTTGTGTTTGTTAGTAAAATAAGATTCTGTTAGGATGGACAGTATTGGACAGTTATAAAAGTTACTAAAACTACTTTTATATATTCATATGACAAGATATAGTATCGGCAGCTGTTACCTTTGGTGTATATTATTATTACCAATATGTATGATATATAATAAGTACTCAACCCAAAGGTTGGTTAGATCCTCAACAGTTCCACCTTCTGCTGTAGAAACTAGACAGAAGAGGCATACTAGGGAAATAAGGAGTGAGTTAGTTTACCGTTGCTTTCCTCACTGAGCCAGAAGGTACTATTACACATCTTTTGTCAAACTCACCGACATACATACACCAACTGACCCTACAAGTGACACCTTCACTAAAGTTATCCCAGGAACTGGCTGCATATTGAATGTTACTAATATTATCGTTAATAGCTCTAACACGTTAATATTTGTTAGATCCACAAGTGGATGGAGATGGATCAAATAAAATAACAGCTTGCTCTAGCCCAAACCAGAAGATAGAGTGCATTTTAAACACTGTATCTGTCCAGAGATAAACCTGGGCCTCATTACCTATATAATAACATTAACTATTTAGTAAAATGTTGTCAATGTTGACCAAAAATAAAGGTTTTAAGGTTCTAAAACTTCTTTTTACCAGAATCTTAATATAGATGAACTTATCGACGTAAAAACTGTATTTGTTTGTCGGCAGCCGAGTTCCGCAAGACTTGTGAAGAGTTGGCCCTCTTAGGTTACACAAAGCCAGACGTCTACCTCATAGACATCGACGGGAACGGTCGGTTTCCACCCGCCCACGTCAAGTGTGAGTTCCAATCTCTGGAGGATTCCACCAAGACAATCGTGGAGCACAACCTGCCAAGCCAAGTGGTGAGGGGTTTCTTATAATAACTACTAACATTCAATGTGTTATCGTTTAAGGGAAGAACACCTTACTTCTCTAGAAGTGGGCAAGCTATCCTTGCTTGGTTCCACTATGGCGTAACTTGTACGGTAGAGCCATAATGTAGTAAGCCAAGGAAATATTGGTATCGACCAGGGTTAGCGGAGTGTTACTCATAAAGATTTAACGCTCGTGGCTTTTGAATACAGATAAGTTTTATCAATGATCTACTGCCATTGTATTTATTTATTATAATTATAAGTGACTTAACAATATATCAAGGAGGTATCATGTACTAGTAAGAAGCGTATATGTTGTTAAAATACCAAAGCAGTCTCTCTTAGACTATGTGTGAAAACACTGACCTCTACTTTTGTATGTTTGCTGAGAGGTTTCCCAATTTAAACAAACACGTCTTTTTATATGACATTTTTTATGGAGTTACTGTATTAACATAAAAAATGACACTTAGACAAACATATCATCCCTTGTATTCCAACATTACATGCCAATTGTTCTACTAACTGATTTTTTCTATATATATTATTAGTAGATGAGTCATTCCTGCACAAACCTCTAAGATTGCTGATGTAGCTATGTAAGTGGAAATAGCTGTCATGCAATTCATTCTTGTATCAAGCGATGGTTCTTCTAAACTACATCATTTGTCTTGGAAGTTTATTTAGTCACACTGACAAAGAAAAGATCCTAGATGGTTTAGTAAGCAGAGCGGTCAGTGTGTAGATATGGATGACCAGGGCTCAAATCCATGTCAAGATATTATATATATAACTACACAAGTGTCCCCCAATGTTGATCCCTTCGTTTGTCAGGACGTGCGCAGTGCCAAAGAAGAGGACTTCAGTTTCAGCATCAAGTATCGCGAGTTCAGCGCCGAGATGCTTCAGGAACTGATCTCCCATTCTCTCCGCTGCAGTCAATACATCAAATACGACTGCTACAAGGCACCTCTGGACCTACATTCAGCCACTTGGTTCGTGTCCTCGGGGAACAGGGACATTGTCGACTATGTCGGAGAGATCAAGCGTGGCGCCTGCCCATGTGCATGTCAGTATTACTTGAGTTTTGTTTAGAGCGGGCATGTTTAATATCACGTACCGTGGCACATCTGATGAACCATCATACAATGCAACCTTCTTCTTCTTATTTTTTTCCAAACGCCGAGGAAATACGATATTTTCGAATTATATATTTGGTATTTTGGCATAATTTGGAGAATTCTGTCATGTGAGCTTAGTGTACCAAATCAATACTCTTTATTCAACATGGATAAATAAATAAAAAGTTGGATGTGCATTGTTTGACAGGACATAATAATATTAACAGCTGTGCCCTCACATGAAATGAAACCAAACACCGAAGAAAGCTCAACTTATGGACACACATTTGTGACGTAATAGTATTTAAGGCCCGACATTAACACCATTGCTGCAAATAAATGGTTTCAAATTTGTGTTAATTTATGATACAGAGATGGTCTCATGTGTTGTATAAAGGAGCCACACTTTTTTTTTTTGTAATAGTAAGATTTTAAGTTGTAGCATAGTGATATGACAATTTTATTTTCAAATGTTGGTACCTCAGTAATTTTAATATTCAATGTTGCTGGTATTATTAAATGAGTTCGACACGCCTGGTTTATAGTCACATATAGATAGTTTGGTTGGAGTTGAGGGGTTTCCCATATATATCATCCTTATCTACTCTGCTGTTTTACCTTTACATCAATAATCTTCACTAATTAATTAAAATATAGCCATTATATAATATTTTGCTAACCACTTCAGAGGAATCCTAAATATATGTATACCTCAGTATGAAACTTACCATTTATGATGTTAAAACAGGGCAGCTGACATCGATGGCTACATGGTCTAGGGCGTCACTCTCTCAATATACTAGTTTACCGCTTACGTATAGGTCAAGGCTTGAATTATGACCAAGCGTACCGACGGGTGCTTATTCTTAAATGGTTTTCCACTTTCCTTCCAGTATCTTTTCTCTAAGCTCAACCTTAATTGTCCCTACACCATTAGCGTACCGGTAGTTAAAATGTGAGTTTACCTATCGGGTAGTAATAAGCCGTTAACAAAAACACGTAGTACAGTTTTCTTTTGAATAAAATATGTTCAAAAGCCTCCAAGTAGCTTGAATCATGCAATAAAGATAAAAAATATCTTAAAATTAATTGATGTAGTAGAGATGTGCAGTGGTTTCTTGTAGTTTAGCGTTTATATATAAACTTCATTTATACAAAAAGGTATCAGTCCTACTTTGACTTATTATAGTATAGTCAAATTTTTACAAGCTGCCCTTACTACCTTTCAGAGTAAATGGAATGTTCATAGACAACATAATGAAGGGAAAAGGTGCAGTCAATATTAGTAAAATAAACCAAATTGCAAAACACAGCTTGGACATTTTGTAGCTTTGTAACAAATTATAGAACGGTTTTTTTTTTTAACTTCTGCTTATGTTCCAGTGAATCGCACCTGTATGGATCCTAAACAATCCTGCAACTGCGATATATCTGAGGGAAAGTGGTTGTCGGATGAAGGGTACTACACGAAACCGGGGAGTCTCGGTTTGACTGAGATGGTGTTCCTGCAACAGAAGGAGTTGGACCAGGATGCATTGGGAAGAATCACTCTTGGACCTCTGGAGTGCGTGGAGACTAGTGAGTTAAACTAATACTTACAATAATAGTTCTGTGAACATGTTCTTATCGTTACAACCCTTTTACTAGTAGTTTTTATAACAGTAGACCTCGCTCCCTCCATGTTCTTATCGTTACTACAGTATTAATTGTAGTCCATATAATAATATTATTAGCACCACGTCTTACTACCTGTTCGGGTTGTACGCACTTACGCTAATGTGTATTGGTAGGGTTATTGTGAGATGAAATGGAGGACCTACGGCTTAACGTTGAATCTGAGCCACGGTGGAGGCTTGGCATTCCACATATTCACAAGTTGTGATTAATACACGTTTTGTCAGAGTTGAAGGAAGGGTTTGGCAATCAGATAAATCTTTACCAGGACAGAAAATTGAACCCTGGACCCCCAGCACAGAAGTCTGATACCTTAATCCTAGACCACTAGCTCACTCTCTATATAATAAAAAATCTTATAAACCAAACCAGCTATAAAGGGTCTGAACAGTTCACTTTTGAGAACGGTCTAAAGGGAATCAATTTTCTATAATGAGCTGTTCATTTACAATTTCAATTGTTCTCAACGATTGAAATACAGCTTGCAGCTTATCGTTTCCAACGGACCATTTATGTACGAGTATTTCATCGTTCGCAACCATACAATCTCACCCTTGCCTACTCTACTATCTCACATACTTCCTGTACCTCCAATTTTTGCCAGACAACATGATTCCTTATCCTGTTTCTCCTCATTACAGATAACCTATTCCTGACAAACTTCATTCCCATGACCAAGGGCCGTAATATATTCTAGTCTCAGCAGTCAATCAACCTCTTAATATAAAAAATGACAGTAATTTCAGGTTGAGTGAGATATTGGTTGACTTTCGAATCTCAATCATCCATACAGCACTAATCCGCCAATGTAGTAATGTCTATCGGTTCTTGTAATTGCAGACACTCAGCAATATGTGGTGACCTTCACGTCTAGTCAGTCGTATATTGAGGTTCCCGGCTGGAGGAAAGGAGATATATCTTTCAGTTTCCGGACAACAGGAGAAAAGGCTATCCTCCTCTATCAGCCACCAATACGTCCTCATCATCCCTCGTTTATGGTGGCTTTGACGAGTGGTGAGAATATATTGTTAGATTTAATGAATGTAAACAAATACTTTAATTTTAATCCCCTTGATTCCTTAAGTATATTTGAAGTTATAAGATTGGCAAACATGTTAGATTCATATTTAAAAAAAAATTGTTTTAAAGCATTATAACGATCTAACGGATGGCATAACTATCTCAATTAAAATTTGACTTTTGCCCTTTCCCCCTGTACACTTAAATTTATACGTTTGTTCTTTTTGTGTTGTTGTTAGATTTTCAGTTGACGTTTAATTTCACCCTGAACACCGGTAAGTCGCGAGAGTTGGCAATCAAGTCTCGTAGACGACTGAACAGCGGGGAGTGGCAGAAGATCTGGATAGACTACAACGAACATCACGTGCGCTTCATGATAAACACCGACTACGAGATGTTGGACTTGCTCCCAGTGGAGGAGTTTGGTCCTTTTGAAGGAAGCATGTTCATAGGGGGGGCTACGGAGTAAGTACTCGTACCACAAAGTTATACTACTTTAAAGCCACAGTGCTGTCTCGCTCACTGACACTAATGTTTACCCACTTACAAATGAGCTAGAAACTTGAAATTTGGCAAACTTATAGTTTATTGCCTCTAACCGACGCGAAAATTCCAAAAAGTAAAAAAAAACACTTTTAACCCCCGAAAAAATTTCAAAATCCCGGATCAACTTTAAAGTTGGTGTGGACCTTTCTTTGGACGTCTCTTGTGGATAAACGGTAAGACCTATCAAAAAATGGCTCGGGAATTACATTAGTTTACATCCACTTACAAAGAAAACTCACCGGGAGTTTGGAGGTGGAGCGCCCAACGAGCAGAGAGAGTGATATAACTAAAAACGGATTATTACCGAACTGGTATATATATATATATATATATATTTATCAACGCGTCTTATTACCTATTCAGTTATTCGCATAAATGGTAATTACTTTACTAGTGTAGGGATGAGGAAGGAAAGGTTTTAGTGTTAATCCTCCCACGTTTGTGTGGAAGGACAGTGCTAAATTAGAAAAACCACAATCAGTAATTCTAACCAAGATTTTAAACCAGATTTCTACTTCATAAATAAATAATCAGTATTATTTATCTTACACGACCCACTTTAGTAGTGGGATGGTCTAAGGCAATTGTTCAGAACCTTTTGCAGATTGCAGACACCCTGACACCAATAATAATTATTCGTGCCTTTTTCCTCAATCTCTCACGTCATATGAGAGCAAGAAGGGTTCAAGGTATTGCTCTGCGCGCGTTATACAAGGCTCATTTACTAGCTTCATTTCTTACCAAAAAAAAATTCCTCTAAATTTAATCAGACACATGTGGATAGTAATAGAGAGAGAAAACAGAGTTTGGTCATACAGTTATCGGAAAAAACCCCGATGTTTAAACAAATTGCAAATATTTTTTATAATTATTATGTAAAATATTAAATAGAAAATAATTAAAAAATCTAGATTTTTACACAAATCATTGATCTAAGCCATCGCTTTCGCAATATACTATACTGCCAGTGACGTGGAGATTGGGGTTTGATTCCTGATCGGGTGTCCAGAGGTTATTTTCTTGAACGATTTTCCACTCCACCTCCACGCGAATGTAGTTAAAATTCTTTTAAATTCAACTCATCACTAACGTAAATGGCTTATATGCGTATAGCCCGAACGGGTAGTGTGACGTGACGACAAAAAATTAACCAAAAAAATCAAATAGTCTATGGCGTCACCCTTGCAATAAGTTGGGTTGCTGAAGACAAGGTGTTTTGGGTTAGAATCTTGTATTTTTTTTAGTACTGTGATTTACTACCCAGCTATACGCCACTATTTACTAATTACAAAATTGGGTTATGACGAGGAAGGTTGTATTTAGAGAAAGTGTGCCCGCATTTGCGTGAAGGGAGTGGGGAAACAATTTAAGAAAACCACTTTCAGTACACCTGACCGGGATCGAACCACGATCTCCCCTTCATCATCAGTCTAGTCTATTTCGAGAGTAACGTCCTAGAGATCTTGGATTTTCTAAGAGTTTTGTTTTCTTATAATCCCTCCCCCCTCCCTCCACTCAAATGTATGTAAAATTTCTATTAATTATACCCTACAACATTATCATAATTAATTAGCATGATTAATAAGCTTAATTGCTTACCTTCTTCAGTGACTGAATGGTCTAAGTCGTCAATCTCTTGTTAGAATGGCCTGCTGATGACGGGGAGATCGCGGATCAAATCCCGGTTGGGTCTACTGAGGGTGATTGTTTTTAAGTGGTTTCCCACTCTTCTTCCACGCGAATGCGGGTAGATTACCTTTAAAATGAGTCCTTGCTCATCCCTGCCCCATTAGAATAATTAACATATATGTATATGACCTGAACATGCAGTAAGATGGTGTGATAGTTCTTCTAAATAATTATCTCCTGAGGAGGATTCAATGTGGTATTCAAATATTGAAAGTTAAGTGTTTAGTTCTTTACTTATATGTGTGCTTCATTTTCCCACAATTCTCTCACTGTGACGTTGCATGTTTGTAGGGACCTACTGAAGGTGAGTTCTGTGCGCCAAGGACTTATCGGCTGCTTCCGAGGCCTGGTGGTAAATGGAGAGATCCTGGACATATACTCCTACATGAGCGTCCATCTGTCCGAGATCATCAAGGACTGCAAACCGTCGTGTGATCCGAACCCATGTAAAAACGGCGCCAAATGCAAAGAGCTGTGGAGCACCTTCCAGTGCGTCTGTGAGAACCCCTGGGCCCAAGAGGGGGCCTTTTGTGAGACTAGTGAGTGCAGACTCATCCAATGATGGTCCTTAAGGGGATTGTGTCTGTGAGAAATATTGGGGGCCTCTTGTGAGACCAGTGAGTGTAGAGTCTTCCAGGGATGGTCCTTAAGGTGATTGTGTCTGTGGGAAATCTTGGGGGCCTTTTGTGAGACCAGTGAGGGTTGTATCTTACAGTGATGGTCCTTAAGGGGATTGTGTCTGTGAGAAATCTTGGGGGCCTCTTGTGAGACCAGTGAGTGTAGAGTTTCCAGTGATGGTCCTTAAGGGGATTGTGTCTGTGAAAAAACTTGGGGGCCTTTTTTGAGAACAGTGAGTGTAGAGTCTTCCAGATGATGGTCCTTAAGGGGATTGTGTCTGTGAGAAATCTTGGGGGCCTCTTGTGAGACCAGTGAGTGTAGAGTCTTCCAGGGATGGTTCTTAAGGGGATTGTGTCTGTGGGAAATCTTGGGGGCCTTTTGTGAGACCAGTGAGGGTTGTATCTTACAGTGATGGTCCTTAAGGGGATTGTATCTGTGGGAAATCTTGGGGGACCTTTTGTGAGACCAGTGAGGGTTGTGTCTTACAGTGATGGTCCTTAAGGGGATTGTGTCTGTGGGAAATCTTGGGGGCCTTTTGTGAGACCAGTGAGGGTTGAGTCTTACAGTGATGGTCCCTGGGGTGGGTATGTATGTGAGAAACCTTGGGGACCTTTTGTGAGACCAGTGAGTGTAGAGTCTTCCAGGGATGGTCCTTAAGGGGATTGTGTCTGTGAAAAAACCTGGGGGCCTTTTTTGAGAACAGTGAGGGTTGAGTCTCCCAGTGAAGCCCTGAGCTTGATGGTTAATTTTTCATCACTAACTTATTCCATTGGGAAACTATGTGTAGTCCAATTTTCATAGGACAGCTAAATAAAGCTACTAGATCTACTTTCAAATATTCGAACGCCAATCCATGTTATATGCAGCTGTCAGTTTGATATATATTATCAACACCTAAGAATAGTATAGTAAAATGTTATCATTGTCAACAGCAAAAAATAAAATAAAAATAGACATTTCTAAAAGGTCTTTACTATGAAAATTAGATTGTACTATATCAGGAAAACCTATCACTTCTAGAACGATAGCTGCATGGTCTAAAACGTCAATCTCACAATAGACTGATGATGGAGAGATCGCGACTCAAATCCCGGTCGAATAGGCCGAGTTTTTTCCTCTGTAGGGTTTTCCACGCTCCTTGTAAATGCTAATACATTTCTTCTAGAGTTTACCTTCAAAACTATTGAGATGCAAATTCGGGCATGTTAAGCTCGCGCCTATGTCCATTATTTAGTGAGGCCCACATACCTAATGAGGAACCATAATTCAATGCATTCCTATTCTTCTCTTTATAAACGTCAAGAAAATATCACAATTTGGAGGGAACCACTTCAGTGGTCACGTGGTCTAACGCACTAATATCGTATTAGATTAGACTGCTGAAGACGGGGAGGTTCAGAGTTCAATCCCGGTCGGGTGTACTCAGGGTGGTTTCCCTAAATGGTTTTCCAATATCTCTCCACGCAAATGCAGGTGCATTCCCTCTAAATCAAGTCTTCATAATCCCTAACCCATTAGGGACTCGGTGCTAAAAATATATTTGGTATGTGATTTGGGAAATTGCAATACATACGCTGGATAATTCTTTAGTCAACAAGGTTCAATGCCAAAAAATGGTTGAATTTGCGCACCAGATATGTGCAACGTTTGGCATCTCATACGTATGTTAACATATTTTATTTAATCACATGAAATTAAAACAAACACCCAATAAATCTCGGCTTACGGACACACATTTGCCAACAAATATAAAAATTATTTTGGCATAAGATTTAAAGCCCAATAATAACATCATACTAGCAAATAATAGGTTTCAAAAATAATAACAATAATAATAATGATAATTATATACTAGTTTGTAAGAATTATTTTTATTAATGATGACAGATTTTTTTTTTAAGTGGCCCTTTTCTGTATTTTTCATGTTAAATGTGCTCCTTAGGATTTTTTTTTATCATGGCGTCTTACTACACGTTTGGGTTGTACATTAATTACGCTAATGTTTTATGAATGAGGACGGTTGCATTTGAAGGAAAAACTATCCACATTTGCTAAAGGGGAGTGTGTAAAACCACTTTAGGGAAAATCACCCTCAATATATCCGACTGGGATTCAAACCTCAATCTCCCCGTCATCGAGGGTTCCAGTCTATTAAGAGAGTGAGGGCTTATAAACCAGACAAGTCCAACCCACAGACCACCAGCTCAAATTTAAATATTTCAAATTGCAGAAACAAACAGCAAATTAAGCTCTTGTAGCTGACGTTCAATCTTGTTAATTTACATATTATTTCCAGAATCGTAAGTTTAGTGTTATTGTGTGATTTAGGCGTATGTATAGATGTATAGATAGATAGATGAATATACGTGGATACATGTATGTGTGTAGTTATGTATGTGTACTATATTTATGCATCAGGTATTACAAATCTTGTGTATGACCTCAGGACAACTCTCATAAAACCGAATTGGGGAAAGTTTGAACATGCCGGCCTTATACCACGCAATCACCGAAGCGGGTCAACTTACGATCAAACGAATTTGACACATCTACTCTACTGTTTTATCCAACCTGAAATATTGACCGATCTTGATCGTCTTCCCTCCACAGACATCAACGTGAAGGCGCTGACATTCCTCACACCGGAGTCTTTCCTCAAGAAGAACTACGTGAACGCCGTGACCGAGTTGGACCGTCAGATCCTCAACAACCTGCTGACGGACAACATCCTGATCAACATGAGGACCTACGAGCAACATTCACTTGTCATGTACACGAACGATCATCTCAACAACTTCGTGCAGCTTCACATAGAGAAAGGCAGATACGTCGTCTTCACTTTCAACAGCGGACCAGAGATATACAATATCACCGTCGAGTACCCGGGTCAGTTGACGATATTAACTATTTTACAGTACAATTTTATTACGATTGGCTTCCTGAAAGGCCTTTTTTCTAAAAAAAAAAAAAAACTTCTTTGCACCCCTAAAACTCCACGAGGCCCCCCCTCCCCAAAAAAAGTTTTTTTTTTGCAAGTCCATCTGTTTGTTTGTTACTAGGACTTGAACCGAAACCATTCTACCGATCAGGCTAAAACTTGGTATCTAAGGTATTAAAAATGTTCCTCAGAGGAAGGGTAGTTTACTTTCGGGTGAAAAGAGGAAAAAAAAAATCGATTTTCTCAAGCTCGGCTCTAATTATTTTATTACAATTCCTAACTAAGCATTCATTAACATTACAAAAATAGTTTCAATCCTCAATTTCCCACGAAAATGTCTTTGAGGGTACTTTTTTTTAGTGGAAATTTCCAATTTTGATCATAATTATCTCCGCAACTATATGAGATACGAAATAGCTTATAGCTACAAAGTTGCGTTACTATTAAAAGTTACAAATTTTTATCAACTTTTTTTATATAAAGCCAGTAGTTTCTTAGATATTGGCTTTTTTTTTTAAATTGATAAAGTGACCTGTAAAACAGGTACATTTAAGAGAATATGCTTGGTTAGGGAAAAGTCAGAGAATTTGATCAGATTTCTGAAATCATTACATATTCAACAAAAAAAAACCTTTAAAATGATCGAATTTCATTTTTCTCCGACTTAATACACACCGCGAAACTTTTTTAATACAGCTGTCTAAGTTGAACATACTCTCAATTCTCAAGGTCAAGTTTTCCACCCACTCTGCCACGCGTATTTAGCCAAAGTTGAGTCTTGGCTATGCTCCCGCGAAATAATTCGATTACTCTATAGGAAGAAGAAACTAAAAAAAGAATGTTTCTCACAACAATATTTTAAACCGTACTGATGTAAGGCGGTAATTTAAAGCAGCAATATTACCTCAATTAAATATAGCTTGGGCCGCACTACCCACTAACTCTTTGCTTTAGGCTGAATTCCTTTAAAACCTTCATCAATTGACTTAATTTCAGAATTTTTGGGCATCTAAAAATATGGTTACAATAAGCTGTAATCTTAATAAAATAACGATTTAATATACTTGAAAAAATCTCCTTGGCACAACCTCGCGTTCAAGCTATACCTACCAAATAGAGGATTATCTTACGTACACATCCCCACTAGAAATACAGTCTTGAGTTTTGCTAATGACCCTAACCACTAAATTACCCGTGACCTCTTGTCTCAGGTCTCAACAGCGGGCGTTCCGTGCAAGTCGCTATAGTCCGTACGATGCACGAGACCATTCTCCACGTGAACGATCGCAACGCTTCCACCGCCATCACAGTCAACCAGCTCACCAACTACTCCAATAGACCGTGGCTGAATCCGGACAAAGGTATGTAGTCACTGCTAGATCTATAGAGGAACTCACCAACTATTCCAATAGACCGTGGCTGAATCCGGACAAAGGTATGTAGTCACTGCTAGATCTATAGAGCTCAGCAGCTACTCCAATAGACCGTGGCTGAATCCGGACAAAGGTATGTATTCACTGCTAGATCTATAGAGGAGCTCACCAACTATTCCAATAGGCCGTGGCTGAATCCGGACAAAGGTATGTAGTCACTGCTAGATCTATAGAGCTCAGCAGCTACTCCAATAGACCGTGGCTGAATCCGGACAAAGGTATGTAGTCACTGCTAGATCTATAGAGGAGCTCACCAACTGCTTTAATAGACCGTGGCTGAATCCGGACAAAGGTATGTCGCCATCAATAGACAATATACACAGAAATGAGCTGACTAGATTTTTTTTGGTAACTTATCATGATATTTTTTAAATCATTATTTAATATACGACGTTCATTGGGGTGTTGTCGAACTGGTCCGATGGTTGAAGGACCACCCAATTAGTAAGGTCGAACTGGTCCGATGGCCAGTGCGAGGGATTGCAAGGGTCATTATTGAACTGGTTCGATGGTTATTACAAAGGGGTGGGAGGGGAGTGAGTGCTGTACTTAGCAGGTTAGGTTAGGTTAGGTTCGGTTGCTGTACTTGTGTCTTGTCCGCCTTAGAATATTTAAAACCTTCATGCACCACTAATTTACACCCTCTCTCACTTAACATTGAAAACATCACTGCACATAACTCTGCAAACAACTGACAACTGAGTGACCACTGGCCACCTGGGTGAGTAGGAGGTGAGGGATTCCCAGCCGGGGTACGGTCGAACTGGCCAGTTCGACCTTACTAATTGGGTGGTCCTTCAACCATCGGACCAGTTCGACAAGACCCTTCGGTATGGGCTCGAAAATTCCTTTTGGAATGTCTTGACCGTCGGACCAGTTCGACCATACCCGTTCATTGATCAGTAAAAGGAGAGATTGACCTCGGTGATCTTGGGGTAAAGTGCTTGCCTCATGAACCAAAGTTTGTGGGTTCAAACCCAACTAAGGTTGACGTATTTTTCTTGAGTGATAGAAATCCGTAGCACAACTTCCTTCATAAGGTAAGTAATGCCATCGGTCTCATGCCAATTTTGACATGTAAAATAACCCTGAAAGGTAGATGAAAATACTTTTCCTGGCAAAAATTGGTAAGCCCTTTCACTCTCTCTCAAATAAATTCTCGTGTGCTGATATAATCTGTCAGTTCAGAAAGAACACGTTAGTAACTTAAATAAATATACATAATTTAGCTAAGACGTGGGGGTAGAACCATTGAAGTGAATGTCCCTGTTTTGTTCTTGTAGAAGTGTTGTCCCCCCAAAGACCTCCTGCTCCTCCCACTGAGTACTTCCAAATCAACCTCGGTGGCTACGACCCAGCCAATCTGATCGCCAGCAGCTCTTCCGGTCCAGCTCTACCCGGGTACGTTGGTTGCATCCGTGGACTCAAGGCTGGGAACATCCTCATAGACCTCACAGCCAATATTCCTCAAGTGCCCACAGCACGTAAGAACTTTATTATAAATATTACATTTCAATCGACGTATAGTTTAGAACAGTGTTTCTCACACTTTTCATAGTGGCGAACCACTTTATAAGAGTTAGATCCATTGAGGACCATCCCTCTTAATATACCAACTTACTATACCCTTGTCGAAACAAAAAATTGGGTGACCTGGTGGTATAGGGGTAAGGTGTCAGACTTCTGTGCTGGCGGCCGGGGTTCAATCCCCGGTCCCGGCACAGATTTATCTGATTACCAAACCCTTCCTTCACCTCTGACAAGACGTGTATTAATCACAGATTGTGAATGTGGGGAATGCCAGGCCTCCACCGTGGTTCGGATTCCACGTTAAACTGTAGGTCCTCCATTTCATCTCACAATCACCCTACCATTACACATTAGCGTAAGTGCATATAACCCGAACGGGTAGTAAGACGCGGTGATAATACTAATAATAATAAACAAAAAATTAAATTATATTACATATTTATCAAACAGTAAACTAAAGCAGTTTATTTGATCTAATTTACTATCCCCATTTCACATGTGGGTTACAACAATAAGAAATGCGAACACACATACAAATGAAAGGTTTTTCTTGTAAGCTGGCCAACTGCCCAATGTTATTAAATTAAATGTGTTATATTTGGTTAAATTGCAAAAATTTTAGTTCTAAGCAAACTACTGATATAGTTAAATTAAAAATGGACAATTTTAAATAGAAAAACATTTTCATTATTAATTTTTTTTCGCATCAATGGAGCAGGATGGTGTTACTTCTGGACTTTCACGATATAAAATCCATTTCAATGGCGGACAGTTTGAGCTGTATGTCGTGTATATTCCACATTCAACAGTTCCGATCTTATTTTTAATATTTACATGAGTGGAAAATCCAACTTCGCAATTATATTTAGTTTTAAATGGTAGCAGGTACTTGATAGCTTTGTAGGATAGCTCAGGAAAATCAGATTGAAAACTAACGCAAACATTTTTGAGATACTTTTCCACAAAGTTGACTTTCAGTGCTCCATATGAAGACAGTTTGATTATAATGTCACACTCACATACTAGCAGACTAAATTATTTAAGTCTATAAAGCTAGTGACGAATAGGTTCCTTATCCACTCCTTGCTTGCATCTGGCTCTTGAAAGTACTCTCGAATATTCTGTTGGAGCATTATGATGTGCTGCTTGGATGTTTTTACTATTATATCATCAATTTATTCCCTCGAAAAGGGTAAAAAAATCGTCAACTGTAGGCAAAGTGTCAAATTTCGGTGTGGCCCTTATGACCAAGCAAATTTGATCCGCCTAATTTAGAGCAAGGAAGGTAAGCTTTTTTCGACAAATTTGCCAATAAAGAATTAGCTGAATTGTTGGAATTAGTCTATTTTGTGCCATCTCTTAGTTACGTTTTTCTATGGAAAATTTGGTTCCGCTGCCTCAATGGTTTATAAATGAATTATATGTTATTAATATGTACCCATCAAAGAAGTCTAGGGAATGACATGTTTTGTCAACAATTATAATGAATGCTTCTAAATCAATATTTTAAGATTACGTAAGTAGTTGATTCCAAAAAAATTATGTCACGTCGGGAAAAGTTTTATTTAATGCTTATTTTTTCATGTCGGTGTGCCACTCAAATCGTGTCTGCGTGTTTTAATCAAGCCATTCCTTCTTTAAAGACACCATAAATTTTTTTAGGATGTTGGAATTTATGTTTTTTGATTATTTATATTCTTAAATTTCAACATGGATTTCCCCTTTTCTTTCGATTCTTATTTCTCAATATTTACAATTTAAATATTTTCTCATGATTCCAACCTCACACTTACCGTTTTTTTGGTTGAAAAAAACACAAAATATTAATTTAATAAAATAAACAAAATAATCCGGTTTTATTTGCGTAAGGTCACTAGAACAAAAGCTCATTTTGGGTATGTTGACAATTTGCTGGTACTAAAGCTTAATAGCAAATAAACTAATAATGGCTACAATTAACAAACAGTTAATCGATTATAAATATCGAAGTTTAATTTAAATGCCAAAAACTTAGATTTACTGAGATTTGAGATCTAAGAATTGAGGTATAAAATAATTGTAATATTAAGATTGATGTCTATTTATTTTTTAGATACTCTTTCCTGTACTTTATTTCAATAACAATGTATTTGTTAAATTAAATCTATTTTTATTCTTTCGATACTATTTCTTATACTCTCTTTCAGTAACAATGACGTTATTAAATTAAATATATTTTTAAATGAATTTCACTCAGTGACAAATCAAAGTTTGGCGCCAATATTTTCAGAAATGGCTGGTATAGTGGCTGGTTGTAAAATGAAGTGTGATGAACACCCTTGCAAGAACCAAGGAGTGTGCATAGAGGATTTCCAGAAGGGCGAGGCATCGTGTGATTGTCAGTTCACATCCTACTATGGCGAATTCTGTGACGAAGGTAACATATTCAACATATTCAATCCATCAATCTATTGTGCCCAAGATTATATAAATAGGTTAAATTAGCTTTCTGCGCCCTGAATCATTGCATCAAACATTTTGAACCACATAATTAACTATGGGCTATTTCTTAACACAAATCCTGTAGAATATATTTCATCAATAAAGTTATAAATCGTCTAGTTTTCTCCATTAAAGCCTTTTAAAAGTATATATTTGATAATTACCCTACATACTAGGGTAAAGTACATTCACACACGATTTTTTTACTGCTCAGGTTAAATAGAATAATTCTAGAAACTAAGTTTGTTTCAAAAAATTTTGAACTAAAATTAAGTAATAAGTATATATAAAATAGTTTTATTTGTTTTCACAAATTTTATTTTTATATATTTATTTTGATATTTCTGGTGTGAGTTATTACGTGACCTTATTTTTTTTTACTTTTCTTTTATAGAAAAGGGAGCAGACTTTGGAGGTGATTCCGTCCTACAAAGAAAGTTTGTCCTGGAAGGTTCCGTACACCAGGTGAAAGTTCAACTCGCTTTCTCCAGCACCGACCCTCGCCAATGGAACTCTGTTCTTCTGCTTCTGCAGACTGAGAACAAGTAAGAACAATTTAACTAGGTGTTTAGTAGTTTATTGTTGACGAGGTGTTTTAGACATTCCGGTGCGATGTAGCTGTACCAGCTAAATCTTCATAGGAAGAACCTTTAAGAAAACACAAGTTTAATTTTGTTTTGCGGCAAACATTGATATAATTTCACTATATTAGTTTTATCTTATAAATATTGATAGTGTCTATCAAAAATGACAGCTGCAGATTACGTGACTTGACTATTCGTACGTGAAAGTAGATCTAGGGGGTTTTTTCCCCCTAAAGTTTTTCTTAAGAAAATTGGACTGTAGTTTGGCGACATGCAGTACCAAGGCCATCATAATGGGCATATGGGCATACACAAATAAAGGAGCTGGATTGAATTTTTTTGTGGATTTGTACCCATGAAGCCGACATTGAACACTACTTATAAGATGTTTAGGAGGCAGCATATTCGGTGGTTTATACGTTTGAAAATAGGCGTACTTGAATTAATTACTCCAAATTACGTATTTATTTTTATTTAATTCTGTGAATGTATTGAACAGTATATCTAATATATATATATGGTACGGTACACCAAACAAACTTTCTAGTTTTTATCTTAAAGTAGAGACATTTACTAAAAATTAATAAGATTTATGAAAATAAATAATATACATGTTTGCAGAAACACTCCGCCAAAGAGTGTAAATGAAATAATATAAACTGTTAGAGAAGAATTGGGAAAAAATGTCCACCAAAGAGCAGGCACGTATCGGGGGAAGGAGGGTAGCTTGGAGGGCTGAAGCCCCCTGAAATCTAAGCAAAAGTTAAAAATGATTATAAAAATATAGTAATAATAAATTCCTAAACAAAAAATACACTAGTAATTAATATAAGTTTCACTTTATAACCGGACTAAACACCGTGAATAATAAGATTTAACATGCTCAGGAATTCCTCCACATATGGTGATAAAAATATGTAAAAATTTCATTATAAAATATTACAGTTGACCCATTCTTGCATTCACTAATAATTAATATACATTTAATGTCTTTTAATAGAAAATGTATTATTTTTTATAAATATTTTCATGTAAAATTAGTATAATTTATATTAAAAGTCATAAAAAGTATATCAATTATTAGTGAATGCAAGAATGAATCTACTTCAATCTATCTTTTTTTTACGAAATTTTTATATATTTTTCTCCCCCTGAAGGTCAAATTCGTCTTCCCCTCTCCCCCACTGTTTAGTCTTGAGATTACCATCGTCGTCGGACAATATTTGAAGAATGAGAGCCCTCCCTCTGCCCCCCGAAATAGTGTAATCAGTCAAGGCATAGCTGCTATCTTGCGTGTCTCCACTATGGTGTAGCTTATAAGACAGAGCCATAGTGTAATCAATCAAGGCAGAGCTGCTACCTTGCGTGTTTCCACTATGGTATAGCTTATAGAATAGGGCCATAGTGTAATCAGTCAAGGCAAGGCTGCTACCTTACATACCTCCACTATGGTGTAGCTAATGAGACAGAGCCATAGTGTAATCAGTCAAGGCAAGGCTGCTACCTTACATACCTCCACTATGGTGTAGCTAATGAGACAGAGCCATAGTGTAATCAGTCAAGGCAAGGCTGCTACCTTACATACCTCCACTATGGTGTAGCTAATGAGACAGAGCCATAGTGTAATCAGTCAAGGCAAGGCTGCTACCTTACATACCTCCACTATGGTGTAGCTAATGAGACAGAGCCATAGTGTAATCAGTCAAGGCAAGGCTGCTACCTTACATACCTCCACTATGGTGTAGCTAATGAGATAGAGCCATAGTGTAATCAGTCAAGGCAAGGCTGCTACCTTACATACCTCCACTATGGTGTAGCTAATGAAATAGAGCCATATTGTAATCAGTCAAGGCAAGGCTGCTACCTTACATAACTCCACTATGGTGTATCTTATAAGACAGAGCCATAGTGTAACCAGTCAAAGCAAGGCTGCTACCTTACATACCTCCACTATGGTGTAGCTAATGAGATAGAGCCACAGTGTATTCAGTAAGAAGTCGGTGTAAATCGAGTGTTTGTTTCAACAGACGCAGCTACTACCTGCTTGTGGCGCTCACCAGCGAGGGGGAACTAGTGTTTGAGGAAGACAGAGAGGGCTCAGCTCTTGGAGCACGAATCAAAGACAGGAACTTCTTGAACGGTGCGCGGCACTCCGTCTACTACCAAAGGACCGGGGACAATGCAGTTCTGATGGTGAGGGGGGAAAACGAATCAAGTCAACATCAATGGATTAAATAACCAAGCTATTATAGTTATTATAGTATAACCGCATCTAAATATATTCTTTAAATTAAAAATGACACCTAGATACGGAAATTGAACCTGGAACCTTTGGCTTAGTACTCTAATTCTCTTATCACTGAGCTATCCAGGAGACGTCTCGTGCCCAAGGTCATTCTCCACTCATGATTTAAGGCAGAGTCTGTGATGGACAACATACGGGCAATGAAGCCCTCCCGAGTCAAAGGTGGCCGGCTGCCTTATATGATAGCTCGCGATCATTTGATCGCTCATATGTACCGGATGATTTATTCACGTCCATCACAGACTCTGCCTTAAATTATGGGCAAATAATTACCTTGGGCACGGGAGACTCTTGAATAGCTTAGTGGTAAGAGTATGTGCGTACTAAGCCAAGCTGGGTTCGATTCCCGTATCCAGGTGTCATTTTTCAATTCAAAGAATATATCAACAACAAATGTTGTTAGCTGGATTTTATGTGTAAACTTTTTGAAAGTAGGGCTGGATCAGCTCATTGATGCCACCTTATTTGTACAGTGGGGGGAGGAGGTAGTTGGCATAGTATGGATTTTTAAGAGGCCAAATGAGAGTTCGGGGGGAATCTATCTCTTCAAATTTTTGAAAATGAGAGGCCTTTAGAAGATATTTGAAGTAATCCTTGTCCAAAAATTTGTTAAATATTAGAATCCTATCCAAGTTTTTCGAATTAATTCTTCCTAACAAATTGCTTAAAAAGGTTGGTGCCCCTATAAGCTGTTTGATCTTCACCTGAAAATTATTTTGAAAATTGAATGCCTCTAGAAAATATTTAGAATAGTCCTTTCCTGGCAAGTTTGGAAAAATTGGGTGTCTCTAGAATCACTCTTTAATTTGATACAAGGCTGACTTTCGAATTCATAGTTTGAATATCAGAAGGCACTGAAATACTAGAGAGAGAAAATATATTACGGAAGGTGGGGAACTCCTCTCAAGTGGATGAATCCCCCCCCGCCTCTTTACACAATGGTTCTGTAATCACTCTTCATCAGTTTACGTTTTGTGAATAAATTTGACCCATTAAACCACACCCTCCCGTAGTTTCAAGAGTGGAAATGTAATATCCCCTTTCCACCCCCTTATTTTTTATTTTATTTTCAACATTAGTAACCGTTAGGGTTATACACATTCATATATTAGAATAATGGAAAAGGGATGATGAAGGAAGGATTTTAGAGGAACTGTATCCGTATTTGCATGAATAGAGAGAGAGTGGACTTCTATTATGACAAACCACTCTCAGTACAACCTACCGGGGAGGTCCATTGAAAGAGTGACGCATTAAATGATTCGGCGACCGATTCGGGCTATATAATTATTAGTATGAACGAACAGCTGATACTAAAATAATTTTAACATCGTTATTTATTAAACCAAAGACCTCAAGACCTGTGGTTGACCCTTATGACCCCTCGGGCACATGTCGATAACAAACCAAACAGTTTTGTTGTGAAAATATGTTTGTTTTTTCCGAAACGACTTTCCCTACTTGAAATCCTCGTGAACACGGGTAGACTTCTTCTAAAAATACTACCTCCTTCATCCATAAGCCAACAGTGGTGCCCCTGGCACATGGGCAAGGTAACTTTATCGGAAACTGCTTTGATATAAACCAAATAATCAGTGTGTATGTTTAAGCAGGTGATTTTGGCATCCATGTCTATATTTAAGGGTGGAGGGGGAGGAGAAACAACCAAACCCCCCAAGACTCTTCCCCCGTCCCTACACCCCCTGGTCAAAGCAATAAATTTCAGGGTGTACGGGAAATAAGGGGGAAGTCACATTACACGCATTTTTCAAGAAAATAACTTTTATATTTCAAAGCCAATAAAGAGCACAACAAGTACTTTTACTTAAATTAATTTAAATAGGACAGAGGCTTATTTGAAATTTAATCTAAAGTGCATTAGAAAGGTATAATTATTGTCCAATAGATGGCAGTACAACTCAATTTGAGTTAAAAGGAGACTTTCCTCTTTTCCTCCTTTGTCCTTCAATTTTAGGTAGGGAGATCCTTAATGCTCTTTTAATTTCCGTTTTTACTCAGGTTGATCGTGAAGAAGTTCCTCTAGCTCCGATACTAGTCCTGACATTGACAGATCTTACCAGTAGTGACAAGGGAGCGAATGAGGTCCAAGTCGGAGGTTTGAACACGAGTGACCCTCGGTTCACGGCCTACAAGAGTTACAGCGGATGTCTATCAAGTTAGTATTTTAAAATAATACTCCATGGATTCAGGTAGTAATCGAACCGTACTGACCGAGTGGCAGCCGTCTGTTGGTTAATATAGATCCAACTTCTGCGTATAGAGAGTGGCATGTGGTTAGCACAATATCCCCCCCCTCCCCCCCGGCCGTTAACCTCAGTCTTCTATACCAAAGCTGCTTATTTTTCATTCAATTAATCTAAAATTTGTCCTCATAAGGCTGAGTTGACCCCGTTCCTGACCCAACATTTGACAGAAAAATTTGTAATCACCGGGTATCTAACCCGGGACCTTAGGAATCGTAGCCAAGATCTCTGACCAATAGAGCATAGAGGTGGTCCAACTTAATCCTTTCGAATATTTTACAACGATAGAACGTGGCCATTTAAAAACAGGACGTTTTTGCAATAGCTGCATTCTGATAAATAAAACAACTTTTTTTATGGTCTGGATTGATAACATTTTACCTATATTTTTAATGCTATTTTATAGCTATTGATAATATCTATCAAAAGTGATAACTAGAAATCACATTACATTATGTGTAAATATGTGAAAAATGTTCTAGACCTGTCAAGGACAATCTAAATCGGATTCTAGTTAGTATATATTTGTTTAGCACTGCGACTTACTACTCGTTCGGTTCGCTTATGTACTAATAACGCTAGTGATTTTAGTGATAAGGAAGGTTATATTTATATGGAGTTTAACTGCATTTGCTTGAAGAGAGAGTGTAAAACCATTTTGGGAAAAAACATCCACAGTACATCCAACCGGGATTCTAACCCCAATATCTCTGTCATCGGCAGTCTAGTTTAACACGATAGTGACGCCGATAGTGTGGCCACTGAAGCAGGTGGTACTAATCTTACGTTGACGAACTACATTATAGAGTTCCGTGAGGCAAAATTAATGGTTCAGCGAGAAGATTAAAAAATATATATATTTTTACATATTAAAGGTTTAAAATTTTGTAGGTGTTTTTATATCTGAAGGACAAGACAATATTTGGGTGAGTTGCTTTTACTTTACTCGCCATAGCCTACTCTGGAACCAAAGCGAAGTATTGAAACACACTCTATGCGGCTACAGACATGCGAATACAATAATGTCAACAACTAAACCGGATATAAGAAGTATTGGCCAAAAAAAAAGAGGAAACATTACACTCTGCTCATTAAGATATATGTTGACTTTTTTGTATTTTGTATGATAATGATAATAAGCAAATAATCTGATACCATAGTAATTAATATTTAAATAAGAGTAAAACCTTATCATTTATTTCCCTGGCAGGCACGTATTCAGGGCGGTTGCATTTATTAATGGCACATGAAAGAGGACAAAACGTGTAGTTGCCTTCCCCCTTGGAAAAATGTATTTGACCTTAAACAAATAAACATTTTCATCGGAGGTGCATTTTTTTAATGTGCTAGCGTAGATGTATTTAAAGAGTGTCGTTACGTTGTTCTTTTCACATTCATTATAGTTTCCAGTCTGTGGTTTGGGTCAGTTTTTTATTCAAGCCATATCTTTTTCATTACCGGCTTGCTTGGCCTGTCGTAGCTTCATATGTCTTATATATGATCTAACATAATACCAATAAAGACACAACATCCAGTCCCCAGCCGTTAATTCATCACTGTGAAAGAGTAAACCCACGTCCCACAAATTATAAATTTTTCGGCCATGCTGAGAATCAAACCCGGGACCCTTAACTCAGTAGACAAACACGCTACTGATGGAGCTAAAGTGTATGTTAATTTAGTATAAAAGATAAAAGTGTTCCATAACTAAATTTAATTGAGAAATTCT
The DNA here is from genome assembly GCA_901482245.1 of Timema douglasi. Taxonomy (NCBI): domain Eukaryota; kingdom Metazoa; phylum Arthropoda; class Insecta; order Phasmatodea; family Timematidae; genus Timema; species Timema douglasi. The sequence goes on from CABEEJ010000282.1 coordinate 87,379, forward strand.
GAGCTATACCATAGTGGGATACTGCAAGATAACCTTGCTACCTCGGAGGGTCGACGAAGAGTATATACTATTACAGGACTTTCCAAAATGTTTAAACCGAGAGTGCCCTTGCAATAGATAATATACATGCTCGAGCCCTAATAAAAATGATAACACTGATATTATGAACATGCAATAAAAATAGTTATATTTTAAAAGTATGAAAGTATAAAACAAACTGGAAATATCATATGTTCTGGCTGCACCTTTGGCAAATGTCCTTTATTGATGTTTAAACAAAAATTAATCCTAATTATTGATGCTATTGGATAAAAAAAAAGAATCCTATATATTATTTTTGTTGTCAACATCTCTTTTTCTCAACTAATACAAAGCCTACAGCGATGAATAAAGTATCAGTGGATAGAATTTATTTTTTTTACCTACTTTTGACATAGCATACTCAGTTTACGTTAAAACACATTGTCTGTTTAAAATTTAAGTTAAAAGAAAAATCTAACAAAATGTATTATCAATTACCTAAAATAAGCTCTTTTTACTATTTTGTGGGTGACCTGGTGGTCTAGGGGTAAGGTGTCAGACTTCTGTGCTGGCGGCCGGGGTTCAATCCCAGGTCCCGGCAAAGATTTATCTGATTACCAAACCCTTCCTTCACCTATGACAAGACATCTTGTGAATGTGAGGAATGCCAGGTCTCCACCGTGGTTCGGATTCCACGTTAAACTGTAGGTCCTCCATTTCATCTCACAATCACCCTACCATTACACATTAGCGTAAGTGCGTATAACCCGAACGGGTAGTAAGACGCGG